>PVLA01009069.1:0-80219 GCA_004027455.1 Hydrochoerus hydrochaeris
GGGCTGGGGCTGGGGCTGGGGCTGGGGCTGGGGCTGGGGCTGAGCTGCCTGGTTTTTCAGTGATGAACTCTTCTCACAAAGAGCTCACAAGAGCCAGGGTATAGTTCAGCGGTATAAGTGCCCGTCTGGCAAGCATGAGATCATGAGTTTGATCCTTGGTACCAAATAAACAAACAAAACAACGGTGACAACAAAAAATCCCCAGAGAACTTAGGAGGCTGTGTTGGTTTTATGCCTATCTCCCCAACTAGACTTCTAGGTTCTGGAGGGCAGGAAGCACACTCTGTTCAATCTAGGATCCCCAGGGCCAGACACCATGGCAACCATGCAGTAAATGCTCAATAAATGTTAAAGAAGAAGAGACACAGCACCACTCCCAGGGGCTGCCTGATTTCTACAGCACCCGCCTCTCCCTCACTAGGGAGTTTTCAGAGTTCCCTATGCTGATCAGAGGACAGAATGGCTCTTCTGGGTGGTTCCTGAGACCACCACTTTGCTCTGTGTTTATTTTCAGCCCCAAATATGCATCTTAGGTTTTCCTGTCATCTGGCCGGAAGTCCCTGCAGCTGTATGAGCACAGGGCTCCACCCAGAGATTCACCCTCAATCTGAGGATCTCAGCCTTCTGTAACCGCAGCTATTTCTAGCAGAGCACAGGGGAGAGGGGAGCTGGTGACCTCATGGCCTCAGGGTTTGACATCTTCCAGGGACCTCAACCCTTCTAAGCCCCGCCTGCCTGGCCCTGTACCCTCCTAGTGTCACTTCCTCCTTTTAACAGCAACAACCACACAATGCCAGTTCGTGTTCCGCCACCTCCCGTGGCTTTTTGCTCATCCTCAGCAGCCTGGGAGTCTTCAGTGTGGGCTGGGCGGGCCTTGAGCCCAGATGGGGGAGGATCACTCCCCTGCCGCAAGCTCCAGCCCTCAGCCCCCA
This sequence comes from Hydrochoerus hydrochaeris, assembly GCA_004027455.1. Classification (NCBI taxonomy): domain Eukaryota; kingdom Metazoa; phylum Chordata; class Mammalia; order Rodentia; family Hydrochaeridae; genus Hydrochoerus; species Hydrochoerus hydrochaeris. The sequence continues at coordinate 933 of PVLA01009069.1, forward strand.
GGACCTCCCGTGCCTTCATCCCCAAGATGGCCCAGGGGGAGTTTTGCTTCCTCTGCTGCCCCAGAAGCCCAACATCCGTCTGTCCTACCATCTTCTTGTCTCAACTAAATCTCTCCTGCTGGGCTGGGGATTTAGCTCAGCAGCCCAAGTGCCTACCTTGCAAGCACGAGGTTGTGAGTTCGATCCCGGTACCGATAAAATAAGTAAATAAATAAACAAATAAATAAATAAATCTCTCCTGCTTTGAGGGTTGCTAGATTGCCAAACAAGAAAATACAAGACACCCACTTAAATTTGAATTTCAGCCAGGGGTTTAGCTCAGTGGCATAAGCGCCTGCCTGGCAAACCTGAGGTGGTGAGTTCAATCCCCGATATCAATCAATCAATCAACTTGAATTTTAGATCAGCTATGAGTCATTTTTTCGTAAAACAAGTTCCATACAGTGTTATAAAATATTTTTATTGGCTATCTGAAGTTCAAATCAGACTGGAAATTTTCTATTTTATCTGGCAACCCTACCTGATGTATTCCTTCTTGCAAAACCAGCACTTTTGAGACATTTTGTTCTCAGGATCCCCTTGCATTGTTAAGAGCTGATGACACTCAAAGCCAGGTGTGACGGCGCATGCCCAGAACTCCAGCACTTGGGAGGGCTGAGGCAGGAGGGTCATGAGTTTGAGGGTAGCTCGGGCGATTTAGTCATCTAGGGAGAGACTATCTCAAAATAAAAAACTAAAAAAAGACTGGAGATGGAGCTCAGTGTGAATCTCCTGGGCCCAGTACCCATTGCCACATGCATTTACATGCACACACACACGCACACACACACGCACACTCAGAAGAGAAAAACCATTAAAACTGAAAATTTAAGCATATTTATTAATTTCTCCTAAAGTAACAGTAATAATTCACAGTTTTGCTCTCTCGGACCCCTCATAGTCTTACAGTGTTAATTATGGTAAAAAATAATAATAAACTAACCCTCGTAACCACCATTTTAAATACACCATTCAGGCGTGCTGAGCATATTCACAGCCTTGTGCTGAGATCGGTACTTACACCTTCTGTGTTCAACCTGTGCAACAGCACACGGCGAAGCTTCCGGGAAGCCCCACACTGCAGACAGCAGTGCTGTTTTCATGTTCCTGGTGAGAAGAGTTCCGATCATGTGAACACTTGGAAAGGCCTAGGGGACCCAGCTTCTCCTGGGGCACACTTTGAGAACCAGTATTTGAATACAATGCCATGATCACGAAACTTCCATGGTGATCAGTAGCCCTTTGCCCCTTAGGTCAGTTTGGGGTGGAGGGTGTGATAATACATACACAACCCAATGTGATTCCACGCTGGTCCCCGTGTCTGAGCTAGGAAGTGAGGACTGAGGGGCTGAGGCTGGATTTTATCAGAAGCCATAGTGGGGGTAGAGAAGTGGATCTAGAGAGATGGCCCTAGGGGTGGGCATGGGACACAGCTTGTGAGGCAGACCGAGTTAATTTAGCTGAGCTGGAGAGCTCAGCAGTACTGTTTCCCTTGGAAATCTAAGGCATCTAAAGTTTCTGGGGTGGTGGCACACACTTATAATCCTAGTTACTCAGGAGTCTGAGACAAGAGGATCCCAAGTTCAAGCTCAGCTGGGCAACTCAGTGATGTCTCAAAATAAAAAATAGAAGCCAGGTATGGAGGCACTTGCCTGTAATCCCAACACCCTGGGAGGCTGAGACAGGAGAATCAAAAGTTTGAGACTAGCCTGGGCATAGTAAGACCCTGCCTCAAAATAAAAATAAAGGGCTGGAGAAGTAGCCCAGTCCAAAGAGCCAGCTACTCACTGTCCCACCCAGTCCTGACTGATGCCAGTGAGGGACAGAGCTGACCAACTTTGCACAGGTGGACCCTTCTGCCTGGCCTGCAGTGGCAGGGGAGGGCAAGGCCAAGGTCACTGTGAAAAAGGATGCTGGACCCTCCAACCTCCCCAGAGCTGCCTTGGGGCCTGTGCACCCAGAGCCCAGTTAGGGCAAACCGCTCTTTGACTGATCTGTCTAAGGTAGGATAAAAGAAGCAAAGGTAGCTAAAAAGGAGATAGAGGAAAAAATCATAATTTTTAAATTGTACTTTTAAGAAAAACTGTAGTTTTATGACACAAAATTTACCCAATTATAATGCCTATTTCCCTTCCAGGAAACTCATTAGAAAGAGAAGAGAGGAAGAGAAGAGAAGAGAAGAGAAGAGGAGAGGAGAGGAGAGGAGAGGAGAGGAGAGGAGAGGAGAAGAGAAGAGAAGAGAAGAGAAGAGAAGAGAAGAGAAGAGAAGAGAAGAGAAGAGAGAAGGGGAGGGGAGGGGAGGGAAGAGGAGAGGAGAGGAGAGGAGAGGAGAAAAGAGAAGAGAAGAGAAGAGAAGAGAAGAGAAGAGAAGAGAAGAGAAGAGAAGAGAAGAGAAGAGGAGAAAGGAAGGAAACGGAAGAGAAAAGAGAAAAGAAAAAGGGAGAGTAGATGAAAGGAGAAGGAAAATAAAGAGGAAAAAGGAAAATTCTAAGGGTCTTGAAGACACAATGAGCCAGTACTGGGGCTCTGCTTTACACCTGAGAACCGCTCTTCCTGGTTCAGACCACCTTCAAGACAGCAGGGTCACCAAGCAGGCTGCGTTGTTCTAAACTTTAAACCCAAATACCCAAATGGCTTGCATTCCAGCCTGGCCTACAAAGTGGGCAGCCTGAGCCCCAGTAGGAGCACACACCCTGGATCCCGGCTCCAGGGCCCCAGACCACACACCCCCCCCCCAGGCCCAGACTGTAACGCCTTTTGCTTTAAAGGCACCCACGCTCCCGAGAGCACGCTTCTTGCTAATAAACTTCTCCAAGCCTCCCCTGCCACCCTCCTGCCGTCCTTTTCTGTGATGCAGCTCCAGGGCAAGCTAAGCATCTTATTATACTCCCTCCCCAGACCCACAGCCTTCGCCAGCTCACCTGTGTGCGGGAACAACATCCCGTAGGTGACTGTTTATGGCTCCGACTTTATTATGCATAAATTCCTTGAGGGGGGGCCATGCCTTAATTGCTTCTCTGTTTTCTGAGACACCATGAACAATACTAAGGTCTCAGTATATATTGATGGTTTTATTGGGGGATGGGTGTTCAAGGGTTCTTTTCTTTTTTTTAATAGTCACATGAAGCAGTGGGAGCAGAGAAGAAACAAAGAAATCTGTAACTGGGGTGATCAGTGAGTTGTAAACACCTCCGTTTTTCTCTGGGTGAACTGTCAGACTCCCTTGTCTGAAAGGCTGGGGCCAGAGAGGCCGGGGAGGCCCTTGGGAAATGTGAATCGCACCCCCGCTCTCACTCACTCCTGAAGTATTCCTCCGTGGTGTGTTGCTCACACAACAGGTCATGTGCTGTCTTGTTTCATCCCTGCAGTGACAGGCGAGAGTGGACAGGGAGAGACACTCCCTAAGTCCCCGATGAGTTCTGGTGTGAGACTCTGCTAACCCCAAGGAGCTGTGGTTATGTCATTAACTGTGTGGACAGTACAGTCCGGAGCTGTGCCCTGAAGGCCATCTCTTGCTGCTCCAGGCCAGAAGGTTGGCACCCCTGTGAGGAACGCTTGTCTGGGTCTCCTCGGCAGCTTCCATGCTGCCCAGATGACCTTGCCCCTGAACTTGGGGTCTCCTTGTGTGACATCACTGGTGGTGGGGAATGTGCTTGTCAGCAGCCCCAAGTGTCTGGCTGCTCTGGCGGAAGGGGTGCTCTTCACTATGAATCTGTCCATCTCCTGGAACTTTGTGTGTCTGCCCAAGCCACTGAGGCCCGTGAGCAAGTAAGGTGTCTGGTTAGCAAAGTGAGGGCCTGGCCCTGAATGGTGGCAAGGTCTCAAGGTGACCTCAGCCACCAGGTGAGGCCCTGTTTGAGGCAGCCAGCTCCCCCCAGACCCCTCCTGGCCTCCTCAATAACCTTTCCCTTCACCAGGGGACTGAACACTGGCTGAGGCACAAAGCAGACCAGGAGTCCCTTGGCAGAGAGGGGATCCTTGCCACCCAGAATGAAGCTGCAATGGGGCAGGGGCGGCTGTGAAATGGGGCTGGTAACTGTGATTGCAGCAGGGACTGGGCTGACCCCATAGGCCAGGCCGGAAGGCTGTGCGGAATTCACTACCCAGGGAGCTTGGAAAGGTCACTACATCTTGTCCCCAACTTCGGGGCAGGTATGTGTTGGCCCAGCTGCAAGAGCCAGGCAGGTGACTTGCAATCCAGAGCTCAGGTCAGTGCAGCCTGGAGCTTACACGCAGCCTGGGAGAGGGTGGGGAGGATGAGTCAGGCAGGGGTCTGGGGAATCTGGGGAGGATGAGTTAGGGGTCTGGGGAATCTGGGGAGGTCCTGTATGGGTCCTGAACTCCAAAGGCCTAGCTGGACACTTCCACACCAGGAAACAGAGGCTTAGTCTCTGGAGCTGGGAAAGTCCTAGCCGGCAGTGTCTGTTTATCAGGGAAGCTGAATCAGATGAAACTACCTCCTAAAAAGCTCAGCTATTTGTAGAATCCCATCCGGCCAAAGCCAGTCCCAGACGCCTTCCTCTTCTGGGGAAATTCCTTCGGGGGAGAGGGCAGAGGTTGGCTCTTTTCTAGAGACCGAAACTTGGTGAAGTTTTGCCCATTTATGGATCGAAGCCCCTTCCCCTCTAACGGTGACTCATTCGCAGCCGGCTGGATACCCCTGGTGGGGGCAGGAAATGGGAAAGGTAGGGTTAGCAATTAGTGCAGGAAGGGATCGGAGAGAAGAGACCACTGCAGGGGTGGGAGATGCGCGCGTGGGCAACAGGGTAGTGAGGGGAGGGTTCTGAGTCACAAAGAGGCAGGGGAAAGAGAAAAAGGGTTCATGTCCCCCAGAAAGCTTCTTACCCCGCAGCACCCAACTGCAGAAACAGGTTCTGTCTAGGCGTCACCCTGAGTGATTTGCAAGCTTCATTTCCATCAGATCCGACTGCCAAGTGGCAAAAACAGGTTCCCAGCCACACACACCCACTCTAACCACAAACGCTCTGCCAGCCTGGCCACTGCAGTTTAAAGCAACTGAGGACCCCTCTGCAGGGGCCTCTGTCACAGGCAAAGCGCTGGGCCAACAGGGACATTTCTAACGTTCCTGTGAAATCTGAGAATGTCTTTAGTCTTTAACAATGTGTGACCATTGAGTTTCAGAGCTGGAAGGTTTTGACAAGTCTTAGCATAGAGAGGGAAACTGAGGCTCAGGATGGTTAAAGTATATAAAGGCCCACTTTCCCCCCAACTTTCTCCTCCCATCTTTCCTATTCAACATATCCTAAAATTGTGTTGTTTTGAGACGCTTTCACTACACTGTTCAGTCTGGCCTTGAACTCACTATGTATAGCCCAGGCTGGCTTCCAATGCCCAGTGTTCCTCCTGCCTCAGCCTCCCAAGCGCTCGGATTACAGGAGCATGCCACCAGATCTGGCTCCAGTCCTAGAATGTTGATAGCAGGAAGTGACATCAGAGGTTAGCCATTCAGACTTCTGACCCAAAGCAGAAATTCCAGAAAAATTCCCAGATCTCTATCGCTAACCCAAGTCTCTTCTCCGAATTCCAGACACCTTATATCACTTATCTGCTTAGAGGTCTAAGCGCCCTCTCCCGAGCCCAGAGCCCAGAGCCCAGAGCCCAGGGTTGGCCCACACCTCAGCCACCTGCAAGCCCCCTCCCCAGCTAAGGGTCAGCCACCCTTCAGATTTCAGGCCGAGCCAGGGGATTATCCTTGGCGGCTTTCTTTCTTCCACACTCCTCATCTAATCTCTCAGGAAAGCCAGTTGCCTCCCCTTTAAAACTTAGTGTCAGCACTGTGTACTCCAGGAGTCCCCAAATCTGACATCTCATTTCTCTACTGCTGCGACTCCAGTAGAAGCCTCCTATCGCCTTCCCGAATCTGTCTCCCTGCTTCCGACAGTGACCGCTAAACTGCTCTTCTCAACAAGCAGCTAGAGGATGTTTTTTGTATTTTTTTTCTTTTGCTTTTTGAGACAGGGTCTGCTATGTAGTTCAGGTTGGCCTCAAACTCACTAAGTAGCCCAGGATGGTCTTATATTTGCAGCAATCTTCCTGCCTCAGCCTCCCAAGTGATTTTTTTTTCTTTTTGCTTAATTCTAATTTATATCATATCATTCCTTCGCTCAGAAGATCCCGGTGGCTCCCCAAGTCTTTCAGAATAAAAGCCACAGCCCTGTAGTGGCTCATAGCCCTACCTAATCTATACTTCCCGGGCCTTTCCCCTCCTGACGCCATCTGCCACTTTCTCATTCACCAGGCTGGCTGGATTTCGGGAACGTCCCCCTCCCTGAGCTCTCAGGGCAGGTAGGTGCATTGATGTCCCCCCACCTGGTCTGGAATCTCTTTCCCCAAATAGCCATGTGGCATAGAAATTGTATTCCCTCCCCCTTTGGCCTTGAGCCCCATCCCAATGTTTAATATTTTCCTAATACTTCAGACCTTTTACTACAATATAATGTCCTTATTATTATATTTGCTGTTTTTTCTTCTTCCACTAGAATAGAAGCCCCTGAAGGTAAAGTTGTTTGTCAGTTTTATTCACAAATTCACCCCCGAGCCCAGACTGCTCCAAAGGCCCTCAGCAAGCGGAGACTTTGGGGATGAATGAGAGCCCCTCAAGCTGTACTCAGCAGCTTGGATACATTCATCTTCTGGATCCTTTTTTCCAAAAAAACCACCCCATCTTTTTTATTTTTATCAGTACTAGGGGGTTGAATTCAGAGCCTTCACACTGAGCTCTATCCCCAGCATTATTATTTTTTTTTCTGAGACAGGATCTTGCTAAGTTACCAAGTCTGCCAGCATAGGTTCAGACTTGCAGTCCTCCTGCCTCAGCCTCCCACAGTGTTATGGTTACAAGTGTGGTTCATTTACCATCCTCCTCCTGCCTCGGCCTCTCAGAATGCGAGGATCACAGGCGTGTACCTCCACATTGGGGTGCCTCAGCCTCCCAAATGATTTTTGCTTGGGCTTCTGCCTTCCAGAGCTGACATCTTTGGCAAACACAATGCCCAGGGTACTACTGAGGGCGGGGGTTTCCTCTCGCTGGAGCGTAGTGTGGCCTGCCTCTATAAGCACCCAGAACAGCCTTTGGACCTTTCCTGTCTGCTCCTGTGCCTGGACTGTTGACATTTTGGAAGCGCTGATGTGGCACTAAATATTCCCGCAGCGCTAGCCTTCACCCCCAGGGCCAGAGTCATCTCTGAGCTTGCTGTCTGGAATGTTTTTGGTATGAAGTGTCCTGGCAGGTGAGGAGGAGGAGGAGGGCCGTGCTGATGGCCCCAGCCCAGATCTTTGCAGCCAAGATCAGAGACCTCTGCCCGCACTGAGCCTCATCTCCGCCACAGGCCACCCACAAGCACCCACTCTTCGGGTGGGCGGCTTGGTCTGCGGGTCTGGCTTCCAGGAAATTAAGCTGCTAGAGCACAGGAGGACCCAGATCTCAGGCTCAGACCCTTTGTGTTGTCTTTCCTTCCCACAAAGCCTATCCCAGCACTCACCACCCTGTTAGAAAGGCTGTCAGGCTCTGTCTTCCTCCTCCCTCCTGTCCCACACTGGGTACAGGCTCTGTTGATGACCTCCCTTTTTCCCCTTTCCCCTCCTTTAGTTTGGAGACAGGGTGTCGCGCTGTAGTTCAGATAGCCTTGAATTCACTATGTAGCTGAGGGTCAAACTCAATGTGACCCTCTTCCCTCAGCCTCCCTGGAATGCAGGCATGCCCCACCACACCTGGCATTCTTTTTCTAGCTTCCTCTTAGAGTTTGTAGAGAACTGGGCATTTCCAGTAGAGGTTATTGCTATGCCAGGCTAAGCACCTGGCATGGAATAGATGCTCAATGAATATTTGCAGTTGCAATCACATCTGTTCTTTTTTTCCTCCCCACTACTGGAGATGAATCCAGGGCCTGTGAACTGAGCTATATCTCCAGCCCTTTTTTTTTGAGGGGGTCTTGCTAAGTTGTTTAGGCTGGTCTGAAATTTGCAATCCTCTTGCCTCAGCCTCCCAGTATGCTGGTCCAGTCACCTCTTCTATCCAATTCTCCAAACCCCATCAAGTTCAAATTGAATTCCTCTGCCCATCAAGATTGGACCTCCCATGGATCTAAGTTTCTTCATGTTTTTGAGTCTCCAGTTGTTTTGTAAAATGAGAATGATTAAAAAAAAAAGAATGTCAGACCAAGGAGGTTTCTAACAGAGCTATGGGCAGAAAGAAATGGGCAGATACACATAAAATACTTCAACTGTTGTCTCTACTATCACTTCCCCAGATGTAGCTCTTCTCTCCCTGCTCCAAACTCGTTTCCATCAGCCGCACAATTTCCCACTGAGTTTAACTTATTTGTGGTACCTGCCCTCGGGTCTGCAGCCTCCTGGAAGCTAAGGTCTGATTTACTACCCTATCTGGGCTCCAAGCCCATCTACGTAGCCATTTCCCGTCTTCCAGGGTAAATTTCCCCTGCAAGCTCGGGCGCAGCCCCTGCATTTTTCAGCGGAGGCGCGGTACTCAGCACCCCGGCTCTCAGGGGAGCTCACACCCCAGTCCGCCAGCCTTCGCCTCGCCATTCCTCGGTCGCGGGTCCATCTTCATCCCACTGTTGTCTGTCCTCCCGTCTCTTCCCCATACTCGGTGGCTTTTTCAGCTGTGCAGGTACTGAGAGGTCGGAATCCCTACTGGGCAGACATCAGCATCTGGCCAAGGACAGCTGTACGGTGCAGCAGGGATCTGCGGAGCTGGAACCGACCAGAACTGGAGGTGGGGGGTGGCTGTGAATACCAGAGCGGGTCAGAGCCGGGACCGGCCCAAAGCCGGAGCCGGCCGGCTGCCTGCCTGCACTTTGTCCTAATCCGTCCGGTCCTCGGAGCCCGGACTTTCTCAATGGCGCAGGCCGCGCGGGAAGGGTGCTCTGCAGGGGGCCGGGGGGGCTGTGGGGGGCGACATTCCAGGCATTCTTTATTCTTCCAGGCGTCTGGAGTGGGGGCGGAGGGAACAGAAGCCGCCCGGCTCTGCAGGCAAGGGGATTTCTTTGGAGCTAGAGAATAAAGGCTGCGGGGGCGTCTTCATCAGCAGGGGGTAGGGCGGTCAGCAGACTGAGCGGGAGGAGGGCGGGAGAGGGGGTGGGGCGGGACAAACTGCTGGACCTAGTTGTTTTTAGTATCACAGGCGGGAGCAGCTACCCGGGATCCTCGGGAGGCCCAGGGCTTTTCCACCGAGTGTGAATATTCAGTGAGTCAGGCCAGAGCTGCGGCTGCCGCAGGAGAAACGGGAGTCCTGGGACGCTTGGCGGCCAGGAGGGCTTTATTATTTGTGTGTGTTGGGGGGGGGGTGTTTTGGGGTCTTGAACATGCACCCTGGGCAAGGGCTGTACCGTCGAGCTCTACCCCAGCCAGTCCTTTGCTCCTGTTCTGGTTATGCAGCTTCTGTGTCCCACAGATAGCAGCTCAGACTTACAGACCTTGGGGGGCACACCCCCTAAACAACAGGAGGCTGTTCTCAAATCACTATTCTGGTTTTAATGGAGTTTTTTTCTGGCCACAGAGGAAGATAGACAGCATGAGGGAGCCAGCAATCGATTTCCAGACAGTACAAGGAACATTTGGGCTTGTAAAAGACTCCCCTCCCCCATCAGTGGGCACCCCTCTAAAAATCCACTCTGTACAGGAACTCAGATGTCATGGTGTATCTCCACCAGAACACAGCATTCACATTATTCAAAACAGCAAGGTTCGCTTTAAAAAACAAAAAACACAGAGTTGAGAACATAAACTATTTAAAAATAAATAAGGACATCCTAAGGTCCTGAAAGCCCAGCAAAACAGGCATCCAGTCTGGCCTTCAGGAGCAGCTTAGAGGCAGAAGTTTGAGTCTTTGAGGTCCAAGGCGGGGTCCAGAGAAACTCTTGACTCCTGAGATGAAGCCAAACAGCAACCTGAGCCTTTTCAAGTCTTTTAGATTCATAAGCAGCGACTTCAGGAAGCTGGGCTGGTGTGGAGGATGGGAAGAGAGAACCTTTGAGGTCGCAGAGACTGTTTTACTCCTAGGATGCACAAGGGAGGGTTCCTCCAGGTCACTCCCCGTTCCTGCAGTTGTCAGGATGAAACTGTCTGGAACTGTCTGAAGACTCTTGCCCCACTTTGGTAGGGATGAGCCTGGGTGGGGTCCAGAAGCAAAACTCATGGCCATACAGGAGGCAAACCTGGACTGAGAGCTCTTTCCAGGTCTTTGCAGCCCCTCCATGGATACAAGACCTAGGACCTGGACTGTGCAGTGGCCTTCTCATGATTCCACCACCTTTTCATTCTTCCATCACCTTCCTGGTTTGATCAGGTATAAGACACCGAACCCTTGTGGTACTTCATTCGCCCACTCTCCCAGCCAGGGCTCTCCGGCAGACCCTCAGCATTAGGAACTGGGATGTCGGTCCCAGGAGAAGGTGCTATGCCCTCAAGGTGCAGCCAGCTGCGTTTTAGAGCCTGCCCAGGCTGGGCCAATGCCCCATGACCATCAGCTGAGCTTTGAGCAGACCCGCAGTGACTGGCGGTAGGCCTCCGTGACCTCTTGGCAGTCTGTCAGGGAGAAGCAGCTATTGCTCAGGGGGTCCTGTTGCCAGTGCCTTAGGCGGCTACCAGGACCCTGTGAGGGGGGCTCCTCAAGCCCGATGAGGTTGTCCACGGACACACAGCCCCGAAGAGGGGGCTCAGGGAGCCGCTCAGGCAAGTCCAGTTGGTCGAAGGACTCAGAGGACAGGATGCTGTCCTCACTCACCGCCCCAGATGGAGATGGGCGGCTGGCCCGGGCTGGGGGGCATGGGGCAGCCAGTTGATCCAGGGACCCAAAGGTGGTGGGGGTCGAGAGCTCCAAGACTGCTCTCGAGAACTTGCCGTTGACTTTGAGGATGCCCTTTCGATGAAAGAGCAGTTCGGGAGCCTGAGGCGGCTTCTGGTGCTCCTGTTCCCCACTCACAAACACATCTCCTGCGTCCAGGAGCTCCCCGGACTCGCTGGGCTCCGGGGAGGAGTAGTAACCTGACTCGCGCTGCTGGGACTTTTTTAGGATGCCCTTCTTGGGGAGCAGGGGAGCTGCCTGCCCCATAGCCTCAGGAACTGGGCTGGGCTCCTGTGTGTCCGCCTGTGCCCCCTCTGAGGAGCAAGACACCCTCTTTTTGAGGATGCCCTTTGGCAGCTTGAGGCTGCCCTTCCCAGGACGAGGGGAGGCGTCCTCAGCTAAGTCACCCTGGAGAGACTGGGCCATGTCGTTCTCCCGACGGGACTTCTTGAGTGAGTGCTGGCGCTCCAGGACGGGTGTGCTGCTGCCACCACCTCCGCCACCACCGGGTGCGTGCTGCCTGAGGAAGCTGCACACCTTGGCACCGTTCTCCAGGAGTGGGCGGGAGGATCGGCGGAGCCACTCAGCCATGGAGGCCCGGGCAGAGTCACTGCTGTTATGCGCACCCTCACGCATAGCTTCTGGTTCCCCTACACGGGTGGTGTAGCCCCAGTTGACCCACCAGTGACTGGCCACATCCTCCAGTGTGGCCCGGCGGATGGGGTTCACCATCAGCAGCCACCGGATCAGGCCACAGGCATCTGAAAGACAAAGGCAGGGTATTCAGTTTGGTAGTTGCAAGAAAGGGTAACCCATGGCCCCCCCCTCACTGGCTGGCCCCCACCTGAGCCAAGATGCTGTTCACCTTTGGGCCCCATATGTGCCACAGCCCAGGCTGTTCCTCAGGCCAGCTTTCCCAAGTAGGCTGTACAACTGCCTCTTTGTCCCATGACCCCTTCATTACCCCTTGTTGGAATGTACAGAGAAAGTGTACTTTCCTTTATCTCCACTGACATTCAACTCCCTAGGAGTAGGGACTGTGCTCAAGAGTAAACTAGGGCTCCTCTGCACCGATTCTCACCTTCTATATCACATGTGAAAGGACAGAAAGGTCTCTGAGGGTGGGAACAAAGGCAATAGACAGCTGTCGCCAAGCGGACCTGAGTTAGATCTTAGGAAGTGCTTCCCAGACAGAATCCTCACTAGAGAAGAGCCTCATCTCCTTCCCCAGAGGTCTCAGACACTGCAAGTATGACCGTGGAGGTCACAATGGACTACTGCCCTCTTGACTTTAGTGCCACTCTTTAATTTTGGCCTCAGAAACCACGGACGCCCACCCAGGCCTGGATGAGAACACCCCTTACTCTCACTCACCAGAGGGCTTGGGCGGCTCACAGTATGCCCCACTGCTAATCTGCTTCACCAGCGTCTTGTGGTCCTGCCCATCGAAGGGCATGGTGCCATGCACCAGGATGTAGAGGAGTACACCCAGAGACCAGCTGTCCACCTGAGAGGAGGTGAGGGGTCAGGTCAGCAAGGATACCCTGTGCCAGAGCCTGGGGAGCCGTCAGCCTCCCCTCCACAGCCAGGGGGGAAGAGGGACATAATGGAGTACTGGGAGGCCAGTGTGTGACCTGAGGGTGACTCTCTTTTGTATCTGGGGCAAAGACAGGACCATGAAGAAAGTGCAGAGGCTCACAGGGGAAGATGCTGTCCACACCCTCCCTGGGAGGGGGGACAGAAACCAGCACAGGAGCAATGGCCGGGCCAGCCCTTTGGAGTGGCCATGACAGCTGCCATGTCATTTTAGGGAGGCCACACTAAGTGCTGGGAGGGTAATGCGAATGAGGAAAGTGACAGGGACAAGAAGGAGATGGGGAGTTGTCCAGCACCAGTTCTGTCAACTCTGGCTAGAGGCCTGGCAAGTCACGGATTTGGGGGCTGAGTTTTGTGTTCTAAAAAAGGAAATGACTAGAAAACTAACCCATCTATCCTGTAAGGCCTGAAGTCACAAGGATCAAGACAGGTAGAGTGGGGGCCTCTTACCTCTGGACCCATGTAAGGTTTCCCATTGACAATCTCCGGCGACGCGTAGAGAGGGCTCCCACAGAATGTCTGCAGGAACTTGCCTTGGTGGTAGAGGTTGGAGAGGCCAAAGTCGGCAATCTGCGGGGTTGGGGCCAACGTGGACATGGTCATGCCAAGGCCTGGGATGCTCTGCAGCTCTCAGCCTGCCTTCCTCTAGACCTGGGGCAAACTCCAGCAGAAGGAAAGGGTCCCCTGGCCCCCACCCCATACTGGGCACTGTCTCTATAGCTCAGTTCCTGGAAGAAAGGGCCTCAATGATCAGTGTTAATGAAGAGCACGTAGGCAGAGGTGTGGGGACCCGGGATGCCCAGCGCATGAAGGCCCTTTTGCTCATGCATACTGTGTTTCACCCCGGAGATTCCCACCTGTGCACACCCTCCTGATCCTGCAGGTACACCTACCCTGGGGAGCCCCACAAGGCCCCAGATCTTTTCTGTGATGCCCTAGAGTTTCCAGTGGCTCTCCACAGCTCTCTGTTCATTAGCCTCAGCCTGATGGTATACTCTCGTATGCACCTCCTAACCCCTCCTGCGGCTCCTCGCACAGGGAAGGCCTTCTGTGAGGCTCAGTGGACACTCTTGGACCACATGGAGGGTCAGCTGGATGGAAGAGGAGGTGCAATTGCAGGCCATTGCCACAATCCTAAGGGGCAAGCAAAGCCCTGAATGCTAACCTGTGCCAGGCCTGAGCTGCCCTTCCCTGCCACAGCTCTTCTTTCTGATGACAAAGGTCATTAAGGACAATGGTGAGGGCAGGACAAAGATCAGGGCTGTGGCTATAGCTCAGGAGAAGAGATTTTCTTAAAGGACTCCCTGAGCCTCTGAGTCTGAGGGCTCCGGGGACCCCAACCCAAGGCTCCCACTAGGAAGCCTTTGTACCTGGCCTCAGCTAGGCCCATGCCCTGTTGCTGCCCACCTCCTCGCTCCATGGAGGGTTGCTGTGCCTGGTATGGGGCGGGACTGTTTACGAAACTCGCTCCTTTGTTTATGGTTTTATTGGCTTCTATCAAACAGTTACCAGGGGAAGCCCATAACAAGGTCTATGGCTGGTACAGAAGAGAGTGCGTGCCTGTCCGGGTTAAGTGTGCCTCCCTTCCCCCCACTGCCGATCAGCATCAAAGAAAGCTCCACCTGCTCCGGGAACTGGCTGTGTGAGGGGAAGGACTCAGTAGCAGGGCACCACGGGGCACAGGTCAGGAACCCTCGAGGAGACTATGTTCTCTGTCAGATTCTGAGGTGGTCAAGGTGCAGAATCACTCTCCTGGGGGCCTCTCGGGCCAGCCCGTCTGCATCGACCAGCTCTAGCCCTCTCCCTCTCCAGTCCTGAGACCTCAGTTCACCCTGTCAATATGATGTTCTCCTGACTGACGGAAATGTTTCAGCCTGGGGATCCAGCAGCAGCAGCAGCAGCAAGAAATAGGAAGGTGGCGTTTGAGGTGCTCCATTGTTGGGAAAGGTGCCAAAGGGCTGGCTGGCTGCAGTGGATTTGACTGTACATGCGTGCATGCGAGTATAGATGTGCACAGGTAGGGAGAACTCTGACCCCGGCCCTATCCCTGCTGCTACTGTGGCTGTGAGCAAGGCCTGACCCTAGATCTAGACTCCTGTCAGCCTCGGGACATCCAAAAAGCACTGTGCCGTGAGTCAGAGATCTTGGTTCTAGGCCAGACTCTGCCATTCACTAGCTATGTTAACCACCCCTCATTTCGAGGCCTGTGTCCCCATCCTGTGGGAACAGAGGTGCTGGAATGGGTGATGGCCGAGATCCCTAACAGTACCAATGGCGCCAACAGAGAAGTCTGTGCTCTGCCCAACTCCTACAGGAACCTACTAAAAACTCAGAGCTCTGCAGTTGGATACAGTACAGAAAACCTAGGGTGAGATGGGGAAGGTCTGGAAGCCAAAGGTGGGGCTCACCTTGATATTTCCATTGGCATCTAAGAGGATGTTCTCCAGCTTGAGATCTCGATGGACAATCCCATTCTGAAAGACAGGGAGCAAGTCGGAAAGGGCGAATGCAGCAGACACAGAGGGAGCCGAGCAGGATAGAGCATGCACAGGCTGGGACACCCAACTTTACTGATACATAATGCAAGAAACCATAGGCCCCTTGATTCCCAGCCAAGACACTCAAAGCCAGAGACACCAACATTGCCTGGTCTGAGTCTGGACTGCACGCTGCCTGCCTATATGATCCTGGGTAAGTGACAGAATCTCTCCAGTTCACACCAGCCCCAAAGCCCAGGGCCAGCCTCTGGGAGCATGGCCAGGGCATGTGGATGCTCACCTGGTGGCAGTAGTGCACGGCAGAGACAATCTGCCGGAAGAAGTGCCGAGCTTCACGTTCACTCAGCCGCTGCCGCTCACTGATGTAGTCATACAGGTCTCCCCGGCTGGCGTACTCCATGACAATCACAATCTTGCTGCTGTTCTCAAACACTGGGCAGAGCAAGGCAGATGTCAGGCCTTCCCAGGCTACATACTCTTTCCTGGTCCCAAACCACACAGGACCTCCCTCCAAGGATGTTGGCTAATATGGGCAGGAAAAGGGTCTGGGGGATGCTCAGTGTCTTCTAGGAACAAGTTACAAAGGTTCTGGAAAACACCCTGAAAACTTGAAAGTGGAGATATCACCTGGATGAGAATGAAAAACCAGGCTCTTTGGTTCAGAACCCGACACTTTTTCCCCTTGTGATCTTGGTCAAATCTCTTCTAAGATCAATCAGTAAGAATGCAGGTTTGCTGGGTGATTGTGGGCAAGTTATTCAGTCTCTGTTTCTTCATTTGAACAGTGGGATAATAGTGGTAATCCTGGGGGCTTGGTGAGAAACAGATAAACAACAGTGACAGCACCAGGTCCAACTGAGCCAGAGAGCTGACATGAAAAATGGTGTCTGCTGTTATATTTATAATAGGTGTTACCACACACAAATTTGAAAAATAATGCCAATAATGTTTGCTTCAAGGCTCAGAAGAAGGAAAAAATATATGAAAATGGACCAAGAACTATTCAGTACCGTGAAAAGCTGAGACAGTCACCATCCCACTAACTTTGACCTCCCATCCAGGGTACCCAGGCTAAGGCTTTATGCATAAGGCATCTCTACAAAAAGCAATCAATGACTATGTGGTCATTAATTGGCTTGCTGGCTTCCTGGCAGTCAGCCCATCCCAGCTGGCTCATCACCATATGTAGGAGGGGCTTTCTTGTTACTTCAGGCCTTGTTCTGGCCCCAGCCCCTTGGAAAGGTATAGAGCAGCTGCTTCACCAGCCTGGCCCTTCAGCTAGTGTGTGCCAGAACACGTACGTCCACACTATTGCATCTTTGCGTCAAACAGGTCCTATGAGTTTGGCCTGCTTGGTCAGCCCCAGAGCTATTACAGTCTGGCCTCTCAGAAGGAGCTGAGGGACAAAGTTGTTCCTAAGAGGAGTCCCAGCTCCCAAGAAGCTGGAGACCAAGCCACGGGGGGAGTGCTTTTTCCAGGGGAACACAGTAGCCCAGCATCCCATAGCACTCCATGCCTATGGCTCTAAATGCCTGTGCAGGGGTACAACATTGTACCCCCATGAAACTGGGGGTCAAGAACCACCCAAGTCACATTCTGGATATGGTACACATGTGCCTGGAGCAGGTACAAGGCTTACATTTCAGCTGCCCTGGATTGCTAAGGATCTTACTGGGCTGAGGCGTTCCGAGGACTGGAGTCCCTGCTAAACCCACAACCACTCTAGCTTATACTATCAGGAAGGGGGTAATATGAGGGGTGCATTTCAGACACACAGTAACTGAGATGCCCCTGCATTTGCTGAATCTGGACATGCAGGAGAAGCCACATCCTGAGTGTAACAGCTCAGATCTTAGACTCAGCGGGAGACATGGGTTTGGGGAGAATTCACACCCGGGAACGCGCGGATGCAATGCTCAACCACCAGATTCAGCCTGGCTCAAGCCCTGCTTTGTCACCTTCCTACTCTTCCCTGAGGGAAGGGTGCAGAGATACAATTAGCCTTCTCAGCCACTTGTCTGGTTTCTCATGGGACAAGTACAGGCTGCAGGGCCAGGTCAGTGGTTCTAGGCTTAATTCTCCTTATGATCCCAAGAATGCAGACTTCTCTATTTTTTCCTACCAGGAATTTTCAGATGGAGAACAAGGCCACAGGCTCTTTTCCCTCCCTGATGCCGCCTGTTATCCCTGGTTCCCGTCTAACTGATATTACAGCAAGGCTTGCAGCAGACAGGTGTGTGGGAGAGGGTACTCCCCTTCTCCCTCGTTACTCTGCCTTGATCACTTTGTTGTCTGAGTCACAGAGAAGAGGGCAGCTGGGGTGGTGAAGCTGACATCAGAGAAAAGAAGGCCAAGAGAAACAGAGGGACAGGAGACAGCACTGTGCAGGAGTGGCTTAGAGCACAGGGCGGATTCTGAGAAGTCTGGCCCTGGGGATGCATGAAAAACAGCACCCACATGCTTGGAACAGGTGCAGGATGATGTGTGTCTCAACCTCCCTGGATTGCTAAGGATCTCACCAGGATAGGGAGGTTAGGGTTCAAGCCGGGAAAACCAACAGCAGTAACAAAAAGCACCTCCCATGATCAAGGCACCCAGTGACATTATCCAGTTTGAACTTTGTAACTACCTTGTGACACAGAGGGGATTATCTCATTTTTGTGAAAGAGGAACCCAGGCCTAGAGATGATATTAACTCTTTCACCCTAACTCATACAGCTAGGTTTCAAATCCAGTTTTTACCCCACTCTAAAGCCCTTGTCATTTTTACTCCTTTGTGTTGTTAGCACTGACTTCTCTTTTACACACACACACACACACACACACACACCCAACTCCCAGCGCCATGTGCCTCATGCTGTACCTTCGTGGATGGCAATGATGTGGGGGTGGTTGAGTGATGACATGATCTCAATCTCCCGCCGTATGTGCATTAGATCTTGCTCATCTCTGATTTTGTCTTTCCTGATTGACTTGATGGCCACCTGGGAAGTGAGAATGCAGGAGACTGAGGAGAAAGGTCTGGCAGATAGAAGTATTTGTGAGGATGCTTTAGGGAGCTTGGTTCTGGGGGTTTATCTGCAGCCGCCAAGCAGGCCCCAGGGTGTACCCGGACAATCCGCCCTTCCCTCCACCAGGGTAGGTGGTGGAGAGGCTGGAGAGCACCTTCTCTTGAAGAATTTCTCAGTTGGGTCCAGTGCAGTACATGCCCACAGCAGGAAGGCGTACAGATCAACAGCCTCTTTATTCAGAATCTACAGATGGACAAGGGAGGTAACAACCTGCAGCTCTAAGCCTGACGCTTTATGTTTTACAAAGCAAACTTGCCACACTGCACCAGGACTGGGACTGTTTTCTCACCCTTGGACCCCTGATGCCAAACTAATTGCCTGGCACACAGTAAGCACTGAATAACAGTTTACTGCATTAAATGAACTGGTCCCACTATAACGCTAGAGAGTAGATATGGAAAGTCTTGTTAGCCTCATTACAGGTGAAGAAACTGCAATGCAGAGAGATCAAACGATCTGCTTAGAGCCAGGTGTCACTGACTGGCACAAACTGGGGTTAAGCAACGGGCTAAGTCCAAGTTTAGTCCTTTTTTATCACTTTGAAACTCTATTTTGCTATAAACATTTCATCTCTTCTTAAAAGGTAGAAAGAACTCAAAACTTCCATCAATGGATGAGTAATAAACAAGATATGGTGCATACAATGGAATATTATTCAGCCACAAGAATGAATGCAAAAATGTTTTTTTTTGTAGTTCCAGGGATCAAAAGAGGAAGGAAATTCTGACATATGCTACAACATGGGTGACCTTTGAAAATATTTTATTTTTTATTAGTATGTTTGTAGTATGTAATGATCACATCCTTCATGAATGAACATTGAAAATATCATGCCAGGTGAAATAAGCCAGTTACAGAAGGACAAACAGTCTATGATTCTACTTACATGAGGTAAATAGAAGGCAAATATATAGAGACAGAAAGTAGAGCAGAGGTCCCTAACGGCAATGGAGGTGAAGAGCAGAATGGGTAGTTATTATTTTATGGGTATACAGCTTCTGTTTGGAGTGATGAAAAGGTTTTAGAAATAGTGTGGTGATTTACAACATTATGCGTATGCATAATGCACCAGCTTTTT
The DNA here is from genome assembly GCA_004027455.1 of Hydrochoerus hydrochaeris. Lineage (NCBI taxonomy): Eukaryota > Metazoa > Chordata > Mammalia > Rodentia > Hydrochaeridae > Hydrochoerus > Hydrochoerus hydrochaeris. Next base: position 20,040 of record PVLA01009069.1, read on the forward strand.
GCTGTGGGGCTGCAGCTATGAATATGCTCAGGCTTCAGAAGAGGCCTGTTTCCAAGACACAAGAGACCAATGAAATTGTCAATGTCAATCCCCATCGGCAGATCTGGAAACTGATCAAAGATGGGTGGATCGTCCAAGTCCGTGACTGTCCATTTTCTGTCTCAATGCTTAAAAAAACACCCTGGCTCAAAGGACGGGCAGGCCCAGGGCACAGGCAATGAGAGGGTGTGACCGAGACTTCGATGCCAGAAAAGGTAACGTTGATGTGAGAATGTGGTTCCTGCTCAGGCTGCTCTGGAGATATGAGGACTCTAAGGAGACTGACAGCTGTGTTGACCACAGCCTGCACCTGAAGGTGAAGGGGAATGAATTCCAGAACAAGCGACTCTTGCAGCGCACACCCACAGGCTGAAGGAGGACAAGAGCACAGGAAGCTCTTGGCTGGTCAGGCTGCGGCACATGGTTGGAGGCCAAGGAAGTGCAAGCGTGGTGGGCACCTCCAGGCCGAGGAGGCGGCAATCAGGACCCTGTCCAAGGAGAAAGAGAAGTAGAGCCCCCTGTGTGTACATAGTGGCCTCGGTGGTTGCAGAGACTGGTCATGAATAAAATAGCCTTCATCCATTGGGGAAAAAAATACCACTGAATTGTACAAATGATTAAAATGAAAAATTTATACTATATTTTACTACGAGTTTTAAAAATCACCCAAACAACAATCTCTTCAGGTAAGGAAAGACCCTCCCCTAGCAACAAGCAAACAAACAGCTAGGCAGACAGAGTCCTCCAGGACTTGTTGCTAATCTTAGTCCCTAAAGGTAACAAATACTTTACAAGGGTTAACTCTTTTCAGGACAGACATGGTGACACAGAACTGTAATCCCAGACTCTGAGAGATTGAGGCAGGGGAATCACAAATTTGAGTATAACTTAGCGACTTAGCAAGATCTCATCTCAAAATAAAAATAAATGAATGGATGGATGGATGGATGGATGGATGGATGGACTGGGAGTGGAGCTCATCATGAAGACCCTATATTCAATTCCACCACTGGAGAAAAAAAGAAAAGGCTAAACCCCTGGCTGGTGTGTGGTGGGTGGGCTCAGGAAGGAAGGAGTGAGGAGAATGGAAAATGAGGAAGAGCTGCCCAGAAGGAGTTTAGGCACTTCTGAGAGAAGGGCCTCAGTGTCTCTGCAAAACCCCTCTCCACAGAGGCTCCGGGATGACACCCACCACAGTGACTGATGGGAAAGCAAGGCCAGGAGACGCGGCCTGCAGACCCAGGGGAGCAGGCTTCTCCAAGTTCTCCAGGTTCTCTCCCTCCCTGTCTCCCTTCCTCTCGGAGCCTTTAGTTTTGTTTTCTGGGAAATAAACAAGCTGCGCTAGGCTGTTGGAGGGACTCTCCCAGTCGGATTGTATGAGGAGATGACATGTACAAATGCCATAGGTCTCAGAGGCTGTGACCTCGGAAGCTGCCAGGTTGCACCGGGTGCTGGGTGGGGCAGGAGGGGGTGGGGTGTCCCTGGTCAGTTGGTTCCTGGCAAGTCCTCTGGAAGGACAAGAATGGTAAATACAAGACTTCCTCTTCATGGAGATAGGCAAGTGGGGAGAAATCTAACTGCACAGAGGAGGTAAACAGCTCCTGATTCAGTTTCCCAGGAGGGTTTGCCTCCCCTCAAGATTCAAAAGCAGTCAGAGAAAAGGAAACCTCTGCTGGGGTGTATGTGTGTGTGTGTGTGTGTGTGTGTGCGCTCTAATCCAGCCTTTCACAGGCTCTGGAGGCAGACAATGGTTTCCCGCTCACGTGGGGACAGTGGGCCCTGAAAGCCTGTGTCCGCCATTGGACAAGAATGCGGAATGGGCCCTAATCCCGTAAGAGGAGCTGCTCACAATGGCCACAGCCTGGTCACCCGGGCAACAGGCCAGAGATGGCGTGCCCTCCGCCCTGCTCCTCCCCTGAAGCTGCATCAGTGAAAGAGGGAGGCCCCACTCTCTCTCCGGCCCTCCAGAAGCTGGGCAGGGAGGACAATGGCAGGCGGGAGGGACAACCACCATGGAGCCTCCTCTCTGAGATGCAGAGAGGCCCGTGCTGCAGCTGCAGGGGACAGGACTGCCCCTCCTGTGCAGACCACCCCTCTTTCTCTACTCAGCTAAGCAGAAATCTCTGTGGGCTTGGAACAGGGCAGGTGGTGGGGGTATGGGGTAGAGGTATTGAATCCTCTTAAGTAGGGGTACCTCTTTTGTGTATTGAACCCAGAGCATCGTTCCCACATACTTCTCTCTCCACACCCCTCTTTTCTCCCAGAAAGGGGAAATTTTATGGACTGGTTCTTTTTTCTCTCTTTCTAAAATAAGACAATGGGTAAAACACTGTGTACGCTTCTGAGACAAAGGTCTATCAAACGTATATTAATTGATATAAAAGCTTACAGAAGCACAAATCACTAACTAGACAACTAAAGATATCTGAGAGTTTAAAATGCATGCAAATGCAAAGACAAAGCATATCTTGGATACTGAGTTGTTTATGTGAACTTGTAAACATAGATAATAAGACCATAGGCGTAAGGGTAGAGTGTTAAAGACAACTGGCCTAAAAGAAGTAGGGTTCCAGAAACTGCAGGTTTTGGGGGTGCTGGGCAGTCTTTGTGTGGCCAGAAAATACAGAAGAAGAACCGTGACAGCCTTCTGTATTAGGTCTCAGGAGATCATGGCTTGACTGGGGCATCCAGGAAGCACTGGGGTTATGTTGGCATCCCATCAGTCCCTCTGCATGCAGGTGACAGGTAAGAAGAGTGGTGATGGGGTGGAGGGCTGGACCACAGTTCCCTAATCTCTCCCAGCCCCACAGGAGAGGTTTCCAGCTATCTCCAGGCTAGCCTGTCAAAGTAAATTAGATATAGCACCAGCTCAGGCCTAGACAGAGATCAGAACACAAAAGGCACACACCATTTGTTTACCAGTAAACAGAAATCACAAATAAACATTTACTGGTTAAGTTGTGACTATGCTGATCTTGGACTGATGGGACCAGTGCCTAGATAACATTTTTCTCCCTCTATCCTAAACTTAGGTGGAGTCAATCTCAGTTCTGAGAACTAATTTTTAGAGACCTTTGTTCTCACCAACTAAGCTCTAGAATAAAAATCAGCTGACTAACGTCGAGTTAGAGGGTAATAACTGCCCAGAAGTAGAAAGGCCACATACTTGGAGACAGTCCTGGTTTGTCCTAGTATAATTTTTTTTTTTTATCGGTACTGGGGATCGAACTCATGACCACGTGCTTGCAAGGCTAGCGCTTATGCTGCTGAGCTAAATCCCCAGCCCTGTCCTGGTATAATTATTATGAGCACCTCTTTGGCTTTGAAAACTGCTCAAGTTCAGACTCTATTATACAGCTATCACACTCAGTCTGAGGAAGGAAGGAAATCGAAGTCCAACGCTAACAACATGGACATGAACACATGCCCAGTGGGTGCTCTCAAGAACCCATGTATCAAGTACTTGCCTTTATCAAGCTGTGCAACTCTAAGCAGGTTACTTAGATGAGTTAGTTATCTTGTCCAGCTAGTTTCAATGTCCTCATCTAAAAAATGAAAGGACACTGATTCTCCAACATGTAGTAGGCTGCTGAATGCCTACTATGTGCCTGGTATTGTGCTGCAGAGTCCCTGTGTGGAGGCCCCCAATCTGCGGGGAAGACTGTAATTACAGCAGCTGCAGTCAAGTGTGATAATGTGCCAGAGGAGGGCTCTGCCTGCAGAAGGGCTGCAGAAGCACTACAGAGTTTGATTTGCCTGAAGGAGCAGGGAAACCATCCCTGGGATCTTGAAGAAGGGTGAGCTATGCTCACCAAGGATGATGGGCTGGGGAGGGGCAGCAAGGGCGTTCCAGGCAGAAAGAATGGGGCCAAGATGCATCCGTACTGCAAGATGGATCGCTGTGCTCCCCCTCTGTACTCCAGTATTCCCCAAGAGCTGCTTCTGCTTCTCTGCCTGGGAAGTGTTGGCCAAGGGTCCTGGGAAGGCCTCTGTAATATCACCATGTTAACTGTCTGCACATAATTCTGAAGATACTGGCCCAGTAAGCTTCTTGCTGTTGCAGCCCTGCACATTGAAAAGGTAGCAGGGCTAATTCCCCATCTCATTTTGCAACAGTAAACAGACTTTTCCAAGATTTCTCAACCCATCAAGACAGATTCAGAAGAGAGAGGGATGCTGCCCAGAGAAGCTACACCGCAGAAAACAAGTTCTTTGGATGTGTCCAGCCCTGTCTCCCATCCCTGGAGAAGGGAATGGTCTATATCTTGCCCTGGGCCAGCTTTGCAGCCACCCCATCCCATTCAGAGATACTCAAATATGTGCAGCCCTCTGCCGACACCCTAGGAAGTGATACTCAGGCTTAGTTGGTCAATGCTGCCTCCTTCTCAGGAACTCAGATCAGAAATAATCTGCATTCAGGAGATGATGGTGGAAAGTTCTTAGGATACAAAAGAAGGTTCACAGATGCTGATTCCAAGTGCAAAGAGAGGTTCACAGATGCTGATTCCAAGTGCAAAGAGAGAGGATACAGCTTGGCATCTCAGATCATAGCTATCGCAAGGAGTCAGAGCCAAGGTCCTTGACTCCTCTCTGGCCTTTTGTGGAGCAGCTGCTGTCTGCTGGAGAAGCTGAAGGATGACCCACGTAGATAGCAGAGGCAAGGTTGGGCCAGACTGGCCTGGGCTGAGCAGAGAAGAAATAAGCCTGGAGATGGCTCACCACCCCACCAAAACCAGGCAGAACCTCACCAGAGCCTGGCACAGATCAGCAGTAAACTCCAAAGGGAGCCTCAACTACCTCTCACCAAGCCCCAAACCATGCCACCCTCTCCCTGTCACCCTCTAGCCCACTCTGTCAGGTTCCTGGGCAAGGAGCTCCCCTGCCCAGCACTCTTGTGTGACTTGGCTGGAGCCCAAGGACAAGAGTCGCCTGCAGCTTCCTTCCGTGCTGCTGGGCCGGCAGGTGCAAGAGGAGCTGGGAGGGCAGCGTCCTGCGAACAAGCCTGTGGCTGCTTGCCAGGCAGGAATTATTCACTGAAGCTGAGGTCTGAGGAGAGACTGGGGCTTTGCACGAAACAGACCAAAGTGGTTCGTCCCAAGCAAGGCTGTGTACAATCCATGCTCTCTTGGGGCAGCATAGTGCCAGGATAGAGGAGTCCCTAGGAAAGGGAAGACAGGGCTTGTCAAAGCCAGCCTTGATGGGACAATAGGCATTGTATATGTTAGATACATTGTATATCTAAGCATTTTATATTTATTATCTTATTGAATCCTTGGAGAATCTCATGAGGCAGGGATTATTATGATCCCCACTTTGTGGATTGAGAAAACCAAGGTCACACAGCTGCTAATGATTTGAACCCTTACAGTCTGAACTCTAAGCTAGGCACCCTCCCTGACATGGTTTAAAAACCAGTAATGTAATGTAGTTTCCCCCACCCAGGATCCCTCAACAAAGCCAAGTGTGCACGAGGGTGAGGGCTGGCTCCCAGGGACTCTCCCCACCCCTGGCATTGCCTGGGGCTCTGGGAAAGGCAGTGGGAGGTCGCTGCTGGATTGCCACAGCACAGGGAGGCAAGCCCAGGCTCATCAAGGCCAATTTCCAGACCAAGACTCAGCACTTGGTCATCCAGGGCTTGGGGTAGACACATCTGGAGCCTATGTTTCAGGGTGCCACTAACCAGCCAAGAAAGGGTAAGTCACTTCCCCTCTCTGGGCCTCAGTTTCTCTATCAATGAAGGAAACAGATTATCTCAGTCATTTTCAAACATTTTGAAAGCCCATTGGGTGAATCAATATATACAAGATACAGTGGTAGGTCCACTCTAGAGAACATTTAAAATCCCCTCATTCCCTATTTTGGGCCCCCATTAGAAGGGTAGCTTTCATGTACCTCATCCCTAAAGCTTTGGTGGCCTCTGCCATTCCAGAAAGCCTGGCATGTGTTTTTCTCTTTAGGAGAAAGGGGTGGTCAAGGGTGATCAGGGGAGCAGGGAGAATCACAGGAGGAAATGTCATTTGGATACCAGGAATGTGTTCAAGATCCAGAGCAAATATTTGTTTTTCCTCTGATGCCCTCTTGGAGCAGCCATTAGTCCCACCCACCTGCCCCTCCCTCCCCACAATTCCATCTGGCTCTTGGTAATTCCATCTGGGCAGGTTGGGAGTGGGAAGTGTGCAAGAGAGGTGGAGAGAAAATTGGGATGAAAGTTGCTCAGCAGGCTTTCCTTCACATCTAGCCATCATCAACAATCTCCATTCATTTGGGTTGGCTCCTGTGTCCCTCCCCCACCACGACATGGTGAAGCATCAGATCTCGCTCTCTCTTTGGAGGGAACAGTCAAGATGCAGGCTTGGTGGGTGAGGAAGAGGGCAAAGCTCCAGGATGGAGAGATCGTTAGCACAGCAGAAAGCTGCTCTCCAAGAAAGAGCAGAGACCCTGAGCAAATTCCCAGCAGCAGTACTGGGTGGTCTATGGATGAGGTTCAGAGCAGGTCCCCAGTCCACTGATTTTATCTCTCAACACACAGCAAGAGGCAAAGGCCAAGGAGTTTCTTCTGAATTCTCTGTTCTGATGTAATAAGAGCTGGAATCCCTGCCTAGAGCCACTAAAAGCTGATTTATCTCTGAAATCAAATGAGACCGCTTCCCCGCCTCCACACACCCCACAGTGACCCCAGTCAAAAGCTTCATGGAATCTCTGAACTTCAGTCTCAGTTTCCGGGCCATCCCAGGCCCCACAGACCAGTCTTCCCCAGAGCAGGAGCAAGGGGCACAAGCCATGAGCAACTATTTTCTAGCTCAAGCCTTGACAAAGCCCAGGCCCAGCAGTCTCAAGCCTGGAGCTTTGCTGGGCCCTCACTCTACAGAAAGAGAAAGAAAAGGAAAGCCAGGAAGTACATGATTACCCAATAGCTGTAAATTGGCAGTGGGCAACTGGGGACTATGCCAGGTGTTAGCAGGAGAAACATACTTAGTCCTATTGATGGGGCAATCATCTACTACTTTCTCTAGCACCCACTCTTCCTTCACCAATAAAATGACTTCTTGAGTTTCAAACCAGCTAGAGGCTTCAAAAGCAAACACAGTCTGAGGAGGGGAACACTGCCACAACCAGCAAGGCAAAACTATGGCCACACAAACACACACACAGGCGTGCATGTGTGCACAAGCGTGTGCACACACACGCTTCACAAAGCACCCAACTGGATTTGGCAACACATAATCCCTACACCACTTATTCTCTAAAAGACTTGTTAAAATATAAATTATAGGCCTCCAAAATCAATTCTCCTGACTGTGCAACCAGAGAGTAAGTATTTTAAACCAGCACCCTCTCTATTCCCATGCACACTAAAACTCAAGTTTGAAAAGCTCTGTTAACCGCTTTTAGCTAACTTCTGGCAAATCCACCATACTTTCAGATATAAGAATCAATTTTCGGAAAAAAAAAATCAATTTTCGCTGCAAGTTCTGTTCAGGAATACTTCAAATTCACATTTGTATCTTATTTAATCTTCTTAGCGGCTAGGGAAGCAGGCTGTGGTTTTTCACTTCTTTCTTTCTTTCTTTTTTTATTTTTGCCTAAGGGGAAACTGAGAATTCAAAGATGCAGGAAATTGCCCAAGGTCACAGATTACCATGACAACACACAGACACACACACATACACACACACAGCCCAAATCAACAGGTCAAGTTCCTCAAAAGTCCCCAAACCCAAAGGTATCTTGAGGTACTGTGCACCTGGCATCTGAGCCTGGTTTTATATCTCCCTGAATTGAAAACTAATTTTAATGAAATTCTGATTCGGTTTTGAGGCTGAGTAAGACCCAAGGGTCTGACTCACCCCTATGTAGATCTCTAATGTTCGCTGGACCGCCAGACTGCAAACGCCGAAAATCTCAGTATCTTGTTCACCCAACCACACACCTATTTATCAAGTCCCTGTTAAGATCGGATGCCTTTTACTTTCTCTTTCCATTGCACTCTATTGAACACTCTACTCCAAGCGAAATTCAACTTAAACCTATTTTTTCTAAGGACCTGCCGCCTGGTGTTACGGGGGGAGGGGGTTTCCCAGGGCCGCCGTCCCTATAATCTTGGACAGCCACGTCTACGGGGGTACTCGCCGGGTCTCCAGCTCGCGCCAGCTCGCCGTGGTGCAGAGGCGCGCTGCTCTCAAGGAGCCGTGCGCGCCCAGGCCCACGTCCCACGCCCCACGTCTCGCCCAGCTCGCGCCGTGGGAGCCACTCACCAGGCTCCCTGAGCTCTCGCGCGCCTTCTTCACCTTCCCGTAGGTGCCCTTGCCCAGGGTTTCCAGGAACTCGTAGCGGTGCCGCAGATTGTGCTTGTGGTGGTGTCGCTTCACCGCCTGCTTCTTCATCAGGGGTTTGGGCGACTTGATGAGCCCGTCTCCCAGGGGCCGGGCGAACTCAGCGGCCAGGGCGGTGGCGGTCGAGGGAGCCAGGCCTGGGCGACGGGAGAAGGCCAAGGAGTCCATGGCGAGCAGGAGGCGAGCGAGGGCTGAGCGGGATAGATCGGCTGCGCGGGGAGGGCTACAGCGCGGGGCACATGCCCAGCACCCGGACCCAGATCGGGAAGTTACAGCTGGAAAGTCACAGTCGCTACCGAGCTCGTTGCAGAGCGCCGCATTCCGAGTTGTTATAAACGCCCTCTGCCAGAGGCTCTGGTCACGCCCCCGAAGCCCATTGGCCCGCTCGCCAGCGGCGCGTGACCAGGGCCTCCGCATTGGCTCAGAGGTCCCAGACCCCTCCTCCTCCCTAAGGCCGGAGCTGTGAAAGGTGTAGCGAGCCCGGCCCACCTGGGTCTCCAGGGACCGGAATGGGGACTAGAAGGCCCGGTGGAGGCTGCTAGACCGGTTGCTGGGTTCTGAAGTCCAGAACCTTACTTTGAGGGCCCTCAGAACTCTAGCTTCTGAATGGCACTTGGTCCCTCTATTGAACTGAGTTCTTGGTTGTCGCGAGGCAACCTTGGGATGCCAGAGATCACTATCACTTGCTTCTTTTCTCCCATGCCAAAATCTAGGAAGTCGTTTGATAATCTTTCTGACCACAAAGGAGAAAAGGGAATGGAATGGGAGGGCTGGTGGACAGTTTGCATGAGTTCGCTTCTCTATAGTTAGATCAACCTTAACTGGATCCTGGAATTCTGGACCGGAAGGTCCATACTTTTCATGGCAGAAGGCTTGTAGGGCGGAGATGTGGAGGGATTTATGGAGTGTCCATTCATTCATGAAAAAATATATTGCACTTCTAGTATTTAACTTGTGTCCTTAAATTATAAATAGCTGCTCTACCCAAGGTTATCTTATCTGTGATGGAGGACTTGCGGCTCATTACCAGGTTTGGCTTGGTTTTTGAAGCCTGAAGGGCTAGGCCAGATTCCCCTTTTAGAGTGAGACAAGAACGTCCATAGGCTTTTCTCCTCTTCTAACTGGGGGAGAAAGGAACATTTTCCTGTAGCTTTCTAGAATTGATAACCCAAATCTATGCACCACTGGTGAGACTCGGAGCCTAGACTGTGGAGAGGACAATGAGGACAACAGGCCTCAATTCCCTTGCCTGAGGGACCCCCCCCCCCATCAGACAGGGCCTGACTGGGCTCCAGCTCTGCACACATCTCTCCCCCAGGTTGGCCCCTTGCCAACCAAGAGTACACCCCCCAGAAAGACAGCTCTCCAATAGTGTATTCAGACAGTATCCAATAGTGATGTTGAGGACCAGAGAGACAAAATCCCCAAATGGTGAATTTTGTGTTTAGAGTTTGCCCATTTATCTACTTCTACTGGTCCTTTGACTCTTCCTAGTGGGAGTCAGATGTCTCCATCCCTCCCTGGAGCCCTTCAGCCTTTGTGACTGGAGAAGATCAGGATCCCCTTACATAAGACACCAGTCTCCCTCCCCCAAATCTGGGGAGCCATAGGACAGGTAGCTTTGGCTTCTCCCCTTTATCAGCTTCCCCCTTTGCTCAGGTTATCTGTGAAAAGATTTCTGTTACCCTGCAGTTTCCTTTCCCTCCTGGTATCTGTATCCATTCCTGGGGGCCTCTCTGGACTGATTAAGACTCTGAAAAAGAAGCCTGGGTAATCTAAGAGCCTGCACAAGGCTGAATGTGGAAGACCTGAGTTTTAGTCCTGACTACCATAAATGAGTTCTGTGCCTTCTACCAGGCTCTTTACTTACTTTACAAACACTGGCACCCACTTGGTGATGGGCCAGGGAAGATAACAGTGACAAAATGGACATGATTTTCACCTGAAGAGAATTTTCAGTCCCATGAGAAATAATACTATAAAGAAGGAGAGGTGTCCAAGCTGGGGAAAGAACAGAAGGCCCTTGGGAATTTAACAGGAGGGAGCCCCATCCCACATAGGAGGAGGGTAGTGAGGGGGTGCTTCCTGTAGACAGGACTTTTTAGAGCTGAGATCTGAAAGTCATATGGCAATTAGCCAGCTGGATCAATATTTCCTTGTAAATAAGACAAAGAATTTTACAGATAAGCCCAAGATCACCTTTGAGGCTGATCACCTAATCCAGGCTCCTATGAATGTTCCTAACACCTTAGGTACTGGCTGGGTGAATAAAAGCTGCTCAGTGGTGTTTAGGGACTAGAGGAGTGAATGTACAGTGGTATCTGAAGATTAAGTTGGAAGGGTCTACATATGACTGATCTCCCGCTGTTCCCAGGTAAACGGATAACAGCAGAGGAGCACGTTGCCTGTGTGCTCTCGGACCTTTCCCACCTCCACTGCAGCTTCCTTTACACAATCTGGATGGATGATCAAAGACCCCAGAAAAAAGAGAGCTTCCCAGTTCCAGCTACAGTGCAGCCTGGCAGCCCACAGGGGGCGAATGACGGGGCCTTAGTGGCATGTCTCGACTGTTGACTGTCCCCAGCAGGCAGCAAGGAAGGCAAATAAGCAGACACAGAGCCAGAATAATGCACACCTCAAAAATGATCTTGACTGCTGGTAGCCAACTCTGGCATTCCTCACAGGGAGGTCTGGTTGATGGCAGAGTGAAAATGTCCGACAGGCCCTTGGCTGTCAGCAGACCTTGGGGAATTCCTGTCATGTGCTCTGATGTGTGCCTGTGCCTGGATGTCTGAACTGAGCTGAGCCTCCCGCTCTCCTGCCTGCCTCAGTCTCCAGGCCTGGGAGGGGAAAGCCTCGACCCGCCCCCAGACTCTAGCACTGATTAACATCTGAAAGGCTGCTCTTGGGGCCAATCGCTTATTTTATCTACTATGTGCACACTGGCAGACAACCAGAAAGAAGTACCTGTCCCATCCTTATGCGCTGTACAATCCTTGTGTGCAGTGGGTGTGTGTTGGTGGGGGCCTAGAAAGCAGCTCAGAGTAACAAGTCCTGTGATGTGTCCTGTGGTGCTTGGTACGGGCAGGGGCACAGCTGAGGGACAGCAAGGCCATGCTTTGGTGAGGTGGGGATGGGAGCAGACAGAGCAAGCAGGTCTCCTACACCTCTAGGGTGAGACTTGAGTGATGACTCAGAATAAGCTCTTGGCTGTCAGAAGTTTACAGTTTAATAAAGGAAATACAATAAATAGCGATTCCCATATAATCCAAGGCAGAAAGTGGGAGGGTGCTTAAGAGAGTACCAAGTAGCATACGGGGTTGAAAGAAGGTCTTATTCTTGCTCTGGAGCTCCATGGAGGCCCTGCAGGAGTCCAACTGAACCTTGAAGGGTAGGTGAAATTGAGAGTAACCTCTGGGATGAAATAGGGAGGTGGGGACGAGGGGAAGAGGAAAGGAATGACAAAGAGCATGCGTGTCTGATGGCTCTGGAGGAGCGGTGACGGAACTATGGCCTAGGCAGTGGGTGCGTAGCCCTCTCTCAGCACTTAATCCAAGTCGCTTCAGCATCACCAGAGCATTCAGGCTTAATTGCAGTGCTGATGTTTTGTGATAAATAAGTGGGTTTGAGGCTGCAGTTTGGGCACTTGGGTTGCAGGTTCACTATCTATCTGTTCTAGAGGGTTCCCAGGATCCTAGAGTATCTCCTCCCTTGAAATTATTTCAGTACAGATGGCTGAGCCCCTCACCCCCTTTCCTCTGGGAAAAGGGCTCAGCTCACTACTTACTTCCAGCCCGAGACCTGAACCCCGAGGGTGAATTACAGCCCCGCACCCGCACCCTGTGGACAGTGTGGCCTGGAAGATAATGACCTTCCCCATTCCCCAGCTGGGAGAGCCTGGATACGAACCTGCTTGTTAAAACTGGTTTTCCCAGAATAGTCGTAAATCCAGAAAGGGATGTAAATCCCGGTAGTCTTCTGCAAATTGAGATGCCTGGCTCAAAGCTGCCCTCTATTGACCAAACTAAGCCTACAAGATTCACAAGGCCCAATCCTGTGTCTACACACTGAAGTGGGGCTTTCATTTGTTCTTTCATTCACCAATCTTACACTGAACAACCACAGTAGCAGGTATGGTGATCTAACACTTACTGATCCAGCCCTGGTTCTAGGCTCTTAGATACAATGTCACATTGAAGAACACCCAGCTGCAAGTAGCAGAGCTGGGAAGTAAACCCTGTCAGTGTGGTGTCACACTTGTAAGCCTAACTCTGGCATTGCCTTGTAGTGCTTACATGGGCTCTGGGAGCACAAGATCCAATTAATGAGTTTCAAGCACTCTAAATTCTAGTAAGTCTTATCAGGAGTTTGGAACATTTTGTGCTGAAACATTGAAGATAGTCCTTAAAGGGACTGGGGATTTAGCTCAGCGGCATAAGCGCCTGCCTTGCAAGCACATGGTCATGAGTTCTATCCCTGGTAAAAACTTAAAAAAAAAAAAAGAGAGAAGATAGTCCTTAAGATCTCAGTTAAATGGGGCAGTATGATGTCATTCACAAGCAAAGCCCAAGAGGGGATGTCTATGAAAGAGAATACAAGCCAGAGGGCTTGCCCTGTCTGGGCTGGAGAGCTGAGGATGCTATGCACAGAGGTCAGGAACCAAGCAGTCTTGAGACCCAGCTGCACGTCTCACTTCGACCCCCAAAGCGGCCACGGCCAAGGTCTTTCTCTGTTGGGTCTGGTTCCTTATTGCCCAAGAGGGATTTGAATAAACCAACTCTAAGTCTTGCTTCAAGTCTGTTGTAATCCCTCTGTAATGACTAAGCACGGACACATTGGAAATCTCAGTCACTCCTTTTCTTTTGCCCACCTGGTACCCAATTCCTTCGCTGTGGGGTATTTGGGAGCCTCATTCCCTGCCTCACCCACAGGCTGGCATGATATTTTGGCTCAGGAGTCTGGCAATCTGGGCTCCAGGTTGTGCTCTGCCAGGGATTGACTGTAAGTGCATCTCATTTCTCTGCAACTCTATGAAAAAGAATGATGCTGTTTCATACAGCCGAGGCAGAATGCCAGCCATTGTCACTTGGGTGACCTCTCCTAACGAATTCAATTCTCAGCACAACTCCTGGAGCAGGTACTAACACATGATCATCTTCATTACATAGATGAGGAAACAGACACAGAAAAAGTAAGCAACTGCCACTTCAAAGTCACAAAGTCAGCAAGTGGCACCAGAATTGGCACACTTTACCATCTCTTGGCTTGGAGAGGATTCCTAGTTTGCCCAGAATTTCTAGTAGACTGAGATGCTCTGCGTCCTAGTTTACTGATATGAAAGGGGCCTGCTGCCTGCCTCGTGGGCTTACGGCAGGACCGAACATGATGTGAAGTTGTCAGGTGCATGGTTTCCTCTCGGTCTGCATGACTTCTGTCTTCCCAAGTCCTTTTCCCCAATTCTGGCAGAGATTCACCTGTGTGTGTTGGGGATGCGAGGAAGAAACTGATCAGAGGCCTGAGCTGTTCCAGCATGGAGGTCAGTGAAGATAAACTCTGAGCCAGGGAGTGGTCTTTGCGACTGCCCAGAGTTGGAGCTCTTCACTGGAGGGCAAAGAAAGAGAGGAACAGGGAGAGCAAAGGAAGGATTTCTTAACTACCGCCAGGAATGGTTTTTAAACTCTAGAACAAAGACACTCTGGGTGTCGGGAGTAGGAGTGGGTGAGTGTTTGTGTAGGTTTAGAGCCTAGAGCTTGCAGTTAGTGTTCTAGAAATGGGCTCTTACCCTGTTGTTAATGGCAGAAGGCAAAGCCCTTCCTCTTTTGCTGTGCCTCCCATCGCAGTGTGGCTTTCCTGATCTCTGAGGCTGTGTAATGCCCATTGCGACAGGCTTGGGAAATGTGTGGGTGAATAGACCATGCCTATGACAGGGGTAAAAGATTTCATGGGGTGCCTCCACTGGGCCCCTGTATTTCCAAGGACTTTCTACTGACTGCCCTGTGCTGTCTTTGCTGTAAGTCGCCTGAGATCCCTGATGGACCGAGATTGTGTACAATTCAATAAAAACCCTCATCTCTGTCAACACTCACACAGCCACAGCTTTACTGATTCTTCACTGATCTCGTGAAGTGAGGGCTTTGGGTTAGATGGGATGTGTGTGGGGTTGTGGTTGTAGATGAGGCTGGCCTTATAGTAAATATCAGCTCTGCTGCTTGCTGGCCACATGTCCTTGGGCAGGTGACCCAGTCCCTTTGGCATGAATTCCTAATTGGTCAAAGGAGACCCTGAACTTGGACATGCTTTGTGGACAATTAGGGGTTCCCCCACACGTAAGTGTTTTTGGTAGTGAGTGCTACGACTCAGGGCCTAGTCTGTGTCCTCCCCATGTAAATGCTGCTCCCCAAGAAGGGTGAGTGTCTTCTTCCTGCTGGCCCTGTCTCCATTCAGAGAGGCTGGGAGGGACAAGACAGGGCAGGATGAGGAGGCAGGAGGAAGGTCTGCCCAGTGCCGCCTCCACGCCCTGTGCCTGGCTCCTGCTGGCAGCCCAAGCCCTTGGCCTCTCAAGCTGCTCCTGGAATGCAAACCCCAAGCAAAGCACATTCTTTAACCGGGTCACCAGCTCCTGGCCTTTGGTAAGGGAAGCGTTTCTCTTGGCCCTGAATGACACCAGCACAGGCTGGTGTGAGCTGACTACTATTATAAGGCTGGATTAATCAGCTGGTTGTCACCCACAATTCACAAAAAACCCCAACTATGTCATTCTAGTTGGAATGCACAAGAAGGGGGAGAGGGAACCTCTGTCCCTATGTGGGAAGATTAGAAATACTGTGAGGTTCGGCCTCATATCAGCCACAGGCCTGAGGGGAGCTTGGAGGGAGAGGGGCATTGTAAAGTGTCTGTCACAGATTGTGCTGTCTATGGGCTCTTTGATTTCTGACTTTCTCAAGTGTGCTGTCAGCTACATTCTTAGATACTGTGTAACCCCAGATGTCCTGGGCCATAAGGGTTGGTGCTATCGTCACAGCTCTGAGGAGTACTCCCAAACTGTGAGTGTCTGGGTGAAGTGGATGGAGAGACAAGGGCTTGTATTTACCAGGTACCCATGGAGGGGGCATTCAGGGTGAAGGGCATAGGTTTGCTGGGCAGGGAGCCAGGGAGCATTTGAGAAGTGTGGAATAGTCTGAGGGGAGGCTGGAAGGGCAGACAGAGCCTTTGTGAAGGATCCTGAGCTTGGGAGTTGCCTGGAAAGCCAGAGGATGCTAAGGGAGGACACTTACTGAGTCCATAGGACTCAGTCAGATGTTTAGACGAGAAGTTTTCTGAAAGGGCAGAGGGAATTGAGGGGAAACAGGGCTGAGAGGCTGCTGACACTTCCTTCTATGCGGTGAGGAGGTTCAGAATGACCCCAGAGACTGCACGGCAGGTGGTGGAGAGGAGAGGAAGGGGAAGAGTCCCTTTCTACCCAGGACTGTGTCAGCTGCTGCAGGTGCTGACCAAGGTCTGAGCTGGAGTAAGTCCCCATCAGAATCTGTCATCACTATTCCCTTGTAAACAATGCTTGCTTTTGAGACCTTGAAACTATCCCTCCCACCCCCGCCGCCATGGCACAGGTCTCAAGGGGAAGACAGATTTCTTCTCAACTGTCCAGAACACAGAGTCCTCTCACATACCAGGTGTTCAGCTCCTACCACACAGACCCTCCTCGTTGTCTGTATGGGAGCTGCTTCAACTGTGGGAAGTGGAGGTGGCTGGGATGTCTCGCATTAACAAAAGTTACTGGTTTAGGAGCAGGGAGAGGCCAGTTTGGCTGGATGAGGAAGCTGGTCGGGGCCCCAGGTCTTTCCCTGGTCTTCTCTCAGGAAGCCATCCACTTGCTTACTCCACATGCAGCCCATGTGGAGGGCTGGCTCCATGCTAGGAGCCAGCCAGGCACTGAGCATCAAGGTAAGTGAAACGAGTCCCCGTCCAAGGAGCCGAGGAGCTTTTGTGGGTCTCAGTTTCCTGATCTGTAAAGCAGACTGACTCCAGCCTTTGGCACTGTTCAGATGTCCCTCTAGCCACACTGAGGAACCACAGCATGGGGCTCTGCAGTGGCGAGGGGCTGCATTGTGAACAATTGGAGGACCCTGCCGTGGCAAGGACCAAGGACCACAGAAGGCTGCAGTGACCCCCTTTCCAAATGAAAAGAATTCTGAACGCAGCTGCCTGTGCTTAGTGCACAGTGGCAGGCGTGAGGGTGTCAGTGAGAACAAAACTATGTGCGTGAACAGGTGTGTAGAAGGAGGACGAATGTGTGTGTGAATTTGTAAAAACATGAGGCACATGTTTAATATTTGAAGTGTAGCCTGGGGTTCAGCTCAGTGGCAAAAGTGCCTGCCTGACAAGCGCAAGGTTGTGAGTTTGATCTCGGGTAGAAAAAAAAAGTGTAAGGTGTGTGTGTGTATGTGCGCGCGTGTGTGCATGAATGGTCATATCCATGTAAGTGTGCATGTGAAGTATGTCAGAGTTGGAGTGAGGGGCACATGTAGCTGTGAGGTAACTGCATGTTGTGTCTGTGTGTGTCTATGGGTGTGGGGTGAGCCACCCCAAGTGTGCAGGAAGCTGGGCCGGTGTGAAGTCAGTGCTACATGTGTCCTGCAGAGCTTGCACTTGCAAAGAGCTCACTGGCCTCAGGGCTGGGGCTGGTGGGTTCCTGGTGCTTTGCTTTGGAGTCAGGAGCATTGTGTGAGCTCTGGGGCTCACACAATGGCTTGCCTGCAGAGCTCAAATGATCTAGGATGTTTGGGAAAATAGCTCATGGTCTGAAACATTGGAACAGAGAGGCTCACACCACACAGGAGAAAAACCCTATTTGGAGGACACTAAAGCCATTTGCAGCTGGCCCTCCTGCTTTTCCCAGGGCCGTCTCTGCCTCCTTTGTCCCTGGTTGCACCATGGATGGGGAGGGATGAGGACTGAGGGGCACCACCAGAGTGCCGCCAGACAAATGCGTCGCACTGAGGCTGACTCACTCCAAACCTTTCTCCTCCAGGCCTCCCCTGCCCACCCCAGACACTCCTGTCTAAGGTCAGCACAGGCTCCAGTGTGTTTTCACCCCACCCCCAGGCCCTCTTGCTGCTTGCATCTTGGTTCCTTCCCCTGTCCTCCAGGCCCAGTTGCAACAGTGGACTCCTCCAGTGAACTCAGTCCTCCCAGACTGTCATGTTTCCTGTCTCACTCATTCAGCTTTTCCATGGTGTTGTGAGTTGATTGTGACCTCCAAATCAATACATTGAAGTCCTATGCTGGCACCTGCACATATGACTTTACTTGGAAGTAAGGCCCTTGCAGACAATCAATTTAAAACAAGATCGTGTTGGATTAGGGTGGGCCTCAATCTGATGGCCTTATAAAATGAGGAAAATTAAGACATGTGAAGCCAGAGGTGGAAATTGGAATGATGTTGCCGTAAACTGAAGAGACCTCAGGATTACCAGCCCCCATTAGGAGCCAAGAAGAGGCACAGGGCAGCCAACTTTCCAATCCCCACCCCACCCAGAACGTGCCCGTGATTATAGGCCACATGGGGGTGGGAATGCATCACTGAGCTCCCCGTGTTCCTCTTCCTACTGAGCTATGGAGTGTGTGACACTGATTTGGGCCAGGCTTTCATTTCTCCCACTAACTAGCTGTGCCCCTAGCTTAGATAGTAGTTAGGGTCCTGGTTCACAGTTTCTGCTACAAAGTGGGGTTGGGAAAGACCAACTGTACCCCACGTGCTGTGCAGGAGCTGGGGGGCCCAGTGCAAGTGAAGGAGACTGTTAGACATCCTGGGGAAATGAAGCACCTGCTGAGGGCGTTCACTAGTCTGCTCTCTCCCGGGAAGCTCTGATTGCCCCACAGGTGGATCTTGCTCAAGAGAAGGCCTGGAAAGTGTGACCTGCATGTGGCAGCAAGTCTGCAAGGCCACCTGGATTCCTCTCATCCTAGATGGTGCCTGGTGAGTCTGGCTGCTTCACTGCCCTCAGACTAAATATTCCATGCTACCAAGGTACGAGTCTGTTCACACTGCTCCTCTGCTTACGCCTTAATGTGCTTCTAATCTGCTGTAGACATAAAGTACAGTCTCCTTCGCAAGGCACATAGTAAGGCCTTTTCAAAAATATAATTTAATTTAGGGAGGATACTGGGGACTGAACTCACAACTATGCACTTGCTGGGCAGGGGCTTGTGCTGCTGAGCTAAATCCCGGCCCTTTAATTAAATTAATTAATAAATTAGTTATTTGATACCAGAGATCAAACTCACAATCTTGCACTTGCCAGGAAGGTGCATATGCCACTGAGCTAAATCCCAGCCCTTTAATTAAATTAATTAATAAATTAGTTATTTGATACCAGAGATCAAACTCACAATCTTGCACTTGCCAGGAAGGTGCATATGCCACTGAGCTAAATCCCGGCCCTTTAATTTTATTTTAAAGAACAACAACAACAATAAAAATTCAAAACAAGATAATAGGAGACAAACAATGGTTAATACATTGTGTACTGTTATCTGTAAATTAGTCACTCAGAGTATAGATATAGGCATTTAATTGTCCAAACAATATTAGCACAAAAGTTTCTTTTCAATGAACTAAAGGCAATTAGTACTATAACTGTCTTAACTATTTTGTATGTGTGTGTGTGTATATATATAATTTTTTTTTGCTTTCCCCTTTCTTCTTTTCTCCTTTTCCCCATCCCAGTTTCTTTCCTCTTCACAATATCTCTTGTACATTTTGGATCTTATTTACTTTTCCAGTTTCTCACACTAGGAAGACAATACAGTGTTATACATGTCGGTCTGATTTATTTTGCTTATGAATACGGTCTGTGGTCTCAGTGCACCAATTTACCTATAAAGATCTCCAGTTTATCCTTCTTATGGACCTCTTACTACTCTATTTTATAAAAAGACATCTTTTTTTATCCATTCCTCGGCTGATGGGCATTTGGGTTGATTCCAGGATCTATCTATTACAGATTGTGCTGCCATCAACATGGGTGCACATGTGTCACTGTAGTATGATGTTTTTAATTATTCTGGAAAGATACCTAAAAGCAAATAGCTGGGTCAGATGGGACTTCTAAACTTAGTTTTTCAAGGAAACTCCACACTGATTTCCACAGTGGTAGCACCAATCTACACTCCCACCAACAGTGGAGAAGGATTCCTTTTTCTCCACAGCCCCTCCAGTATTTGTTGTTGGTTGATTTTTTGATGATAGCCATTCTTTCTGGGGTGAGGTGGAATCTCAGTGTGGTTTTAATTTGCATCTCTCGAATGATCAATGATGTTGAACATTTTTTCATATATTTATTTGCTGTTTGTATTTCTTCATCTGAGAAGTGTATATTCTTCTCAGATGCCCATTTTTGGATTGGGTCTTTAAATCTGGGAGGTCTATTTTCTCAAGTTCTTTGTATGTTTCTTTTTAGTAATCCTTTGTCTAGGGAACAGCTGAAAAACATTTTTTCCTATCTTGTGGATTGTCTCTTCCCTCTGTTGGTGTTTTTTCTTGCTGTGCAAAAGCTGTTAAAGATGCGACCCCCGTTGCCGATTCTTTGTGATAGTTCCTATATGATTGGGGTTTTGTTTATCAAGTCTTTGCCTACACCAGTGTCTTCAAGAGTTTTACCTACTCTATTTTCCAGCAGATTTAATGTTTCTGTTTTAATATTTACATCTTTGATCCATTTCAAATTTAGTTTAGTGCATGGTGAAAGATAAAAGTTCAAATTTAATCTCCAGCATGTGCAGAGCCAGTTTTTCCAGCACCTTTTAGTAAAGAGGGCTTTCTTCCAGTGAATGTGTTTGGCATCTTTGTTAAAGATAAGATGACTGAGTATGTCTGGAGTTGCTTCAGCATCTTTTAATCTGTTCCATTAATCCCCAAGTCTGTTTTTTTTTCCCCAGTACCATGCTGTTTTTATCACAGGAGCTTTATAGTATGATTTGAAGTTGGTGATTGTGAGGCCCCTGCCATACCTTAGTTGCCCAGAATTGCCTTCACTACTCCAGGTCTCTTCTGGTTCCAGATGAATTTTAGGATTGTTTTCTCTAATTCTGTGAGAGATACTGTTGGAATTTTGATTGGGATTGCATTGAGTCTGTATAACAGTTTTGGAAGTGTGGCCATTTTCACATATTGGTTCTTTCTACCCAAGAGCATGGGGCTTCCCACCATCTTCTGACATCCTCTTCAATCTCAGTAAGGCCTTTTTTGATCTGCCAGCCTGCATTCGCAACCCCACCCTGTGAGTCCTCTCCCTGCATTCTCCACCAGGCAGGGTCCCCCCAGGAAGCCAAACCCTTTCCCTCAGTGGCCTTGAGAACACCTCTACCTCTCCTTCAACCACAAGATTAATAATGCGGTTGTTTCCCTAATGAAACAAATCATTTTACACATAAGTCGTAGCTTCACAATGAGTGAGGCCTCACTTTGCCCATTTTACACATAGAGAAACTGAGACTCAACAGAGGTTAAGCAGTGTACCCAAGGTCAGTTAGTACGTGAGACTCGTGATGAGAACCTGTTCTTGCTTCGAAGCCTGTAATCAGTCTCAGCCTGGCTGGTCTTCTCTTTCAAAGAACAGCTTGAGTCCTATGATTCAAACCCTGCCCTGCCTTCTCGGTTCCTCTCAGTGTACCCGGCCACCCTGGGTGGGCTCCGTGGTTGTAGCAAAGGCAGGCACTGAGCACAGTGTCTGCAGACTTGATCCAGTCATCTTCCTGTCACAATGGCGACTCCTGGAAGACAGGAATTCTCACTCTAGCACCATGCCAGGCACATACTAGATGTTAACTTTAAACAACTGTCTGAAAAGTTAATGGACTGAAAAAGTGACAAGGGAACTTTCTTTCCCAGGGATCTAAATTTAGGAACACTCCACGCTCTTCTTATACCTGTCAGCCCTTCCCAAACTTGCCTGGCTCATCCCCATCTTCCTTCCTGGTGAAGCAGTCTCTGTCCCTTCAGATTGGACTTCTGACTCCTCATGAAGCACTGTGATACTTGATCTTGTCTCTCCTGGTACTCGCTCACTTGAGGCAACGCTGTGCTCATGAGTCTTAGAATCAGACCTGGTTTAGTCACTTAACAGCAGGGGACCCTGGGCAAGTTATAGAACCTCTTCAATCCCCAGGAAGACACTAGGGTTGATCTGAGGATTGAAGCAGGTGCTTTACCACCTCATGAGATGGTACCACCATTGCTATTGTTTGGTAGACTGGAAAATGAAGACAAGAAAGGCGACAAACCTTCCCAGGGGGTGTGTGTACATGTGTGTATGTGTGCGTGTGTGTGTGCGTGTGTGTGTGTGTGGTGGAAAATCAGACCATTAACTTCGGATCCTATGTTGCCTCCACTGTGCCACCAGATACAAACCACATGCTTAACACTGACATTTGGTATTTCCCTAATTCCTCAGGTAGGTACCCCGAAGTTTCCCCACACAAACTTCCTCAGCAGACACCAGCTCCATCCCTGAGTTGCCCCCATGGCTCTGAGTGGCTAATTCAACCTTTTCTTAAATTAATTATTTAGCACAGTTATTGGGATTGAATGCAGGGTCTTGGCACTGAGCTGCTTCTTCAGCCTGATTCCCCTTTTTTGTAAGACAGGGTCTTGTCAAATTGCCCACTTGGAGCTTGAACTTGCAGTCCTTCTGCCTCAGTCTCCCAGAGTGCTAGGATTATGGGCATGTCACCATGCCTAGTTTGGTCTAACCTGTTAGGGTTGACCGTATCCCTAAGGTTCCAGCTATTTTAAAACACTTCAGTGCTATCCATGGTTATAGGGCCATTTTGTGCACTTGGGGGCTTGGCCTCCTCTTGCAAAAGGTGAAGGTACCATTCTTTTTTTTTTAATGGTATCAGGAATCAAACTCATGACTGCACGCTTGCAAAGCAGGCACTTATGCTGCTGAACTAAATCCCCAGCCCCAGGAGGAACCACTCTTGTTAGACACCTTTCTTGGGTAGGGAGTTGGAGAGGGTTGGAGGGGTTTGGAGGGGGCAGGGCGAAAGCAGGAGGGGAACAGGATGACTGTGCCATGGACAGCTCCTGTGACAACTCCCTCCAGGATGCTGTCCCATGCGCTGTATGTAGTATCTGCAGCTCCTCCAGCTCCTTCCTTTAACAGTTCAGAGGAAATAAAGATAAAAACAATGCAGGCGGCCTCTCAACAGTCTTCTCACTAGAGGGCACCAGCGCCACAGTGAGCCTTCTCACGTTGCAGCCAAGGAAATGCGGGCCAGCAGATGTCAGCATCCCAAGGAAGGAAAAAGTTCAGGTCCCAAGCAAAGGGCAAATAAAGTCCTTACCCCTTCAGACTCAGGTTCTACTAAACCTTGAAGATCCAGGTGAGGGCGTTATGCCTTTTTCAGGAGGCTCCCTGTGAGCCCTCAAATACAGACAGGCAACCCCGCTCTGTTCCATCTCCCCAGGAGGTGACTATACCTCTGTGTGAGGATGCTGCCTGGCTCCTGTGCAGCTCTTAGCGGGGCAGACATTTTTATTATCTTTGCATTTCCAGTGCTAGCACGGCTTTGGTTTCAGTGCTGGGGATGGAGCTAAGGGCCTCATGCATGCTAGGCAAGTGCTCTACCACTGAGCTCCACCCCCAGCAGGGCATGGCTTTTGAAAGTAACTGGGAATCACAAAGATGCCATACAAACCAAAAGAAAGGACATTCTTGAAAGATTTTTTTTTTTTTTTTTTGCCTTTAAAAAGGCAGTGAGAAGTTCCCTCTTTTCTTTGGATAAGGAAAAAAGAAAAAAAGAGTTTTTACTGAATAAAGTAAAGCTAGACAGGAGGAAGAACCTGATACAGGCTGAATGAATACAACTTTGCCAAACACAGACATGGAGTCTTGGCACAACGACAAGGGAAATCTGCTGTTTTCCTGGGAGTGGGACAGCTGGTGGTGGCTGTGGGAAGATGGGACTCTTCAAAGGGAACAGTGAAGATAGGCGGACCTATTTAAATGGCGTGAAAACACCGGAAGGATTGTCCTATAGGGTCCCCTCTACATATCACGAGGCAGCAGAGAAGATAGGAATACAGAGTTTAATTATTGTGCTGTCGTTATTAACTGGAGTGCAATGAATCCATCCTGTGCAGATTCCGGTGCCACAGTATAAAGGAGAAGGTTTCGCACAGGAGCACTCTGGGGGTTGCTGGGGACAGAAGGGCAGGGCCTCTGCTAGGAAAGGGGTGGCAAAAGACAAAACAGAGGGGAAAGGTGGGGAGCAGACACAGGGCTCAGTGTCTGCTCATTCCCCACCAGCAACTCCCAGCAAGGACCCCAACAGGAAAGCTCTTTCCTATCAAGGCTGCTGGCTTGACCTGGCCAGATGAATCCTCAACTTCTTCCTGAATGCAGCCACCTCTGGCTTCACATTTTGATTCTTGCTTAGCAGTTGAGGTTCAGGGCAGGTCCACCATTGACCATCAGATGGAGGATGGATGTAGTCCAAAGGAGATCCTAGAGGTTTAGAATACCCCTCCCCACGCTGCTCTGATTTTAATCCCAGAAGGCCCTCAGTTCAGAGCTAGGTAAAAGACAATACTGGCCCTTCCTCTGGCAGCCAACAGCCTGCCAAGTAGCCCACACTGCTTTGTTAAGATCATTCCTCATGTCAAGATTTGGTGTGATGCAGTTTAGATCCAAGGTGCGGGCCCTGGACAGCTAGGAGTCGGAGACACACAGAGCTTCCACAGCATCACTCAGGCCCTGGTTGACGCCCCCCACGGCCAGAAGGCAGTTCTTAACGACAATGCTGGAGCAGGCACAGCGGGGCGTGGGCATGGCGGGGAGGACCTCCCATTTGTTCTTCCCCGGATGGAAGGCTTCGGCTGTCTCCAGGACTGTAGGCTGGTTCCCTGAGGGCACCAAGAGAATCAGAGCTCACCAAAGGGTCCAGCTGCCGATCCCTGCCTGCTTTTCCTGGGGATGCACGAGCACACACTGAGCAACTGGTGTCCTTGGCTCAGGTGCGGCCCCTTCCTCTTCCCTGTCCTGGGCTGAGGCTCTTACCACGTGGCCACTTTGTTCCTCCTATCTTCTCCCTGTCTTCTCATCTCCCTAAAAATAAGCACTCACTCCTCACCCCTGGCTTCTATCAGAACTGTTGAGTGCACTGCTGTACCCCCTCACCCCTGCTTCTCACTACAAAAGCTACCCTCATGGTCTAGCTCCCGTGGGCTTTTGTGCCAAGTAATGTGGGAATATGTCCACACTCTGACATCAGCTTGAGATGCCTCAAGCCCTACTTCCTGTATCTCTCTGCCCTAATGACTTTGGGTTTCCCCCATTACAGTCTCTCCTTCAAAATACCAGCAATTTCTGAGATGGGTAATACACCAAATCCCAAATTTGTTAGAAGCATGTATTTGATTAGATGCATTCTTATTCCAAGATAGAATTGGGCATCTAAGGAAAAGAG
This sequence comes from Hydrochoerus hydrochaeris, assembly GCA_004027455.1. Classification (NCBI taxonomy): domain Eukaryota; kingdom Metazoa; phylum Chordata; class Mammalia; order Rodentia; family Hydrochaeridae; genus Hydrochoerus; species Hydrochoerus hydrochaeris. The sequence goes on from PVLA01009069.1 coordinate 44,882, forward strand.
ATGGCTTGAAAGAGGATAAAGCCCACCCCCTCTGCATTTTTTCTCCAGTCATTCCATGGATTTGTGCTTAGCAAATCTGGATTATATAGCTATCAGTATGTCCCTTATTCTCTCTGGGCCTCAGTTTCCCAAGTGCAAGAGGACAGAAAGAGCCTATCCAGGGCCATAAGTGGATAAGCACAAATCCCTGGTATGAGAGTCAGTTTTGAATTGCAGTATTTGGAATAAAGAAGTAGGCAGGTAATGTGCAAAAAGCCAGAGGATTCTGCTGCTCATGCAAGGTGCCAGGGATCCAGGAAGCACCAGGACCATAAATGTTCCAGCCTGAAAGTTCCATCCTTACCAAGTCCTCCCGCTACTATGACTCGTCCACTCAGACAGCCGGCCACAAAGTCTGCCCGCCGCTTCTTGAGGAAGAATGAACGTTCCATCTTCAGCCATCCCCCTACATGCCACAGAGATAGAGAATTAGGGGCTGACCCTCCCTATCAAGCATAGACAAACCTTAAAGGGCTCTCACTCTGGGGAGTGGCTCTCTTTCCTTTACTTTTGTGCTCAGGGTGCACACAGCGTCCCCTACTGTTTCCAATGGCCTTCTCTGCGACCAGCACCCTGTCCTGGGCTTATTGCAACGCCAAACACCCAAGTTCCTGTGAAGTTCCCGCCGTAAATCCCCTCCCTATCTCTAAACTACAGAGGAAGCCAATAGAGGAGATGAGTGAGAAAACCCTCTCTGATCTGGTCTTGCACAGATATTGTAAGAAAATAATACATAGAAAAGGCTTTGATGAAAACAATTAAACTGTGCAAGAGACCCCTGTACAGATGAAATAATTTGACGTTATGAGTAGCCTGAGGGAGAGGGGTATTCAGACTTTGCAGAGGCTTGATGATCTAGGTAGGTGGCCCTGGTGACATGGATGGGACAGAGGGAAATGGAGGTCAACCACAGTGGAGGCGAGCAGCCAGCACTTCCCTGGGAAGCGCTGCAAATGCATGGCAGAGGGTGGCTCCCAGCTCACCCTGTTCCATGTCAAACACATCCATTGTTCGCAGGAACTTGGGCTGTCGGTAGAGCCGGCCCTGTCGTAGGCCTCCCAAGCTGTACAAGTGATTGTCCAGGGTCACAAAGCTGGAGAAGGCCCGCTTGCAGGGGATGTTGGGAAACTTGGTCCAGGAGCGAGTCTCAATGTCAAAGACTTCGAAGGCATTGACTGCATACTTGGATTGGCGTCCCCCTAGAGGCCAGAGCAGGATGGAGGTGAGCAGAAGAGGAATCCTTGAGCACAGGGGCTGGGTTTCCCCTTCTCCTGTTACCCATTCACACAGGAAGTTGGGCCGGTGTGATCGTCCTGCTCCCAAGGAGAAGCAACCCAAAGGAGTGAAGAAGGGAGAAATGTACAACAGGTAACTCCTCCTTACCCAGCACGTAGATCTTAGAGCCTCGGAGGAAAGAGGTGGCAGCATATCTTGGGGTTGGCATGGGTGCTAGTGACACCCACATGTCCTTGAGCATGTCATAGTGCTGGAGGTGGTTGTGTGGGCGGAGGTCCAGGCCCATGCCGCCTGCTGCATATACTCGGTAATCTAAGAGAAAGGCCACACACATTCCTAGCTCAGCTACAGGCATCAGGAGACAGAACCCATTACATACGATGGCCAAGCTAAGTTTGATGGCACCATTCAATGCCCTAGTTGTGGCACAGCCTAGTCTTACTGGAGCCAAGGGAGCCTTCCTTGGAATCCAGCCCTTGGCTAAGCACAAAGTACTAAGCCCTGCACAGGGGGAGACTGTGGTCCAGTCCAGGTCTGGAACATCCACTACAGTCTTGTCCCCTCCACGTCCTCCTTCCTGAGCAGCCAGAAGTATCTTTTTGAGATGGCCTATTCCCCAGAAATTCCTAGATGAAATTCTCTAGAAACAGCAGGGATCTTTAGACACAAGGTCAACCTCCCTGGCCTTGGGGGACACTGGGTCACCTCCAGTTCTCTTTTCCTACCACCCTGGCAGGGGCGTGCCATCCTCTTGCATTGATTAGGAGACTTTCGGATCGAGAAGCACTCACACTTGAATGAGAGGGAGGAGAGCGACCTGAGCCCTTTCAGAAATCCTATCCTTCCTTCCTCTACTGATCTTGGCTATAGAAGGCCTTTCTGGGACCTCTATAACCCACACTGCATGACAGAGGATGGATACGCACCCCACCACCATGCCCTCGTCCTCTGCAGGGCCCTCTCTTTCTCAGGGACCCACCTCTGGGTAAATACTACTGCTATTACTTTCTAACCTTACTGAAAATAAAATAAAAATCCAGCCCTAGCCAGGGCTGGGAAATGGGGCCTGATAATGAATGATTCACTTAACACAAGCTCCCCCTCCCATCCTGTTACCTGGGACGCTTCATCCAGGAAATGCTCCCATCCACGCTGCTATACTACCGATACTAGATACTACCGTAACTCTCTGCTCAATCCTGACTTGCCCTTTCACACTCAGCTGGGTGTCCCTGAACTTTGAGCCCGGGCCTGGCCGAGGACCAGTTTAGTGTCACCTCAATGATGGCATCTCTATCACCCCACTAGCCACGTGTTACTGAAATCATCTTTGTTTCTCCCACTAGATTACAGATCTTTGAGAATCTACCAATCTGCAATTCCAGAATCTTGTTCCATGGCTGGCACCCAGGCATGTGAAAGTTTATTAAGTTAACCAGTGAACACAATTAGTGTCATAGTTAGGAGCAGAGGCATGAGCATCACTTACCAGTGGTGTGACCTTGGGTCTGTGACTTGACTTTCTTGGGTTTTATGTTGCTGTACTCTAAAATTAAGAGTACAGGGGTCTGATCAATGAAGGTAACTAAAGAGAAGCTTTTAAGCTTGTGTCTGCAGCTTCTCCTTTTAGTCACCTTCAATGATCAGACCCTGGCTTCTGAAAGTAGGCAGAGTTGCCTCTTTTCCTCTTTACTGGGGCCTAGGATGGCCAGACAGAGCAGGTGTTAAACAAATACTGATTTCCAATCTACCATAGGCCTGACAGGTAGCTGGGATGGTGTAGCCAGAGTGGAAGGTAAGGATGAGGAAAGGAGCAGAGCAGAGTCATAGTCCTAGCAACCTGTGCTGCCCAGACAAGTATGCAAAGTGTGTAGGTGTGTGTATGTGGGGGTCCCCTAACTTCCAAGGGCCATTTCTTATAAAATCTTCGCATTTGCAAAAAAGCTTCTCGACTTCCTTCTATGCTCTAGGCTGTGCTAGAGGACCCCGCCCCCGGCCGTGAAAAGAGCTGTGATCCCATTAGTCTGGATGGCTGAGAGGGGAGGATCACAAGTTTGAGCCCAGCCTGAGCAATTTAGTGACTTAGGAAGACACTGTTTTAAAAAAAGTTTTTTTCATAAAAGGCCTGGGAATGTAACTCAGTGCAAAGGTCCTCAGTTCAGTCCTCAGTACTGAAGGGAAAAAATGAAATGAGGGGCTTTGAGAAAGCAGAGTGAGAATCTCAGACCTGCACAGTCAGTACATGATGCCTCCCCAGGAACTCAGTGAACCCTAACTAGGTGCTGCAGAAACACAACTCTCCGGGAACATTCTGGCCTCCAGTTGGGAGACTGGGAGGAGGAGGAGACTAGGAGAAGGAAGAAGAGCCTGAAATCAGGTCTCAAAATCAAACCTCCTCAGTAAGGCCCGGGGATGGTGTGAGGAGGTAGCAAACGCCCTCAGGACCCCAGGGTGTTTGGAGCCATAGCGCCTGCAGGGGGATTTGAAAGGCTAGGGCGTCCCCGGGGGTGTGGTCATTCAGTTGATGCTGGGGTCTGCAGACACAAGGCACCAACCCTGCAGCTCACGCCCTGGTAGTGCCCTCTCGCAGTGGCTTGCCCCGCTTGTGGGGGAGGAAACCCCTGGAGTGGACATCTGGTCTCAGGTGCAATTCCTAGCTACTTCATTTGCTGAGCCTTAGTTTCCCCGCCTGTAAAACAAAGTTCCTAGGATCAAATGGGCTCAGGATGTGATCATGGGTCCTCCCAACAGTATGGGTTTCTGTTTCTTCATCTCCCCTACTCCCTTTTCTCTGCCCACCCGAAGCCCCGAGCCTTCTTACCTTTGGCCGCAACAGAAATGCCCATGGCAGCCTCACGCAGTGTGCTCCTCTTCCTCCACTTGCCCTCGTCGATACTGTACATCTCCACGACCTTCAGGGGCAGCTGGTTAGTGCCCACGCCGCCGATCACCATAATCCGCTTCCCCAGGGCGGTGACAGCCACCCCGGCCCGGGCTGTGGGCAGGGGGGGCAAGGCCGTCCACTGGTCGGCCTCCGGGGAGTAGACCTCGAAGCAGTCCATGGGCACTCCGTTGTCATCACATCCCCCGATAGCATAGACCTGTCCCCCGGTCTCCAGCAGGGAGCAGTAGACCCGGCGGCTGGGCAGCGGTGCTAGGCGCTTCCAGTGGAAGTCCTTGACATGAGGCACCTCCATAGCAGCGCCGGCGACCCTGCCCGCCCGCAGCACCAGGCGGAGTTCGAGCCCGGGGGTCCGCGGGCTACTCTGCGCCGGCTCCCGGGTCCCCTGTCGCTTCCATCTCGCTCTGGGGCGCCGGCTCCTCCCCGACGCCGGCCAGCGCCTCACTGCCCCTCAAGTCTCAGCGGCGTCCACGCCTGACCCTGCAGGAGGAACCGGGCGGGTCAAGGGCAGCCGGGGCCACGAGCCCTCGCGTCTGGGGGACGCACGGCGGCTCCGCACTCCCTCTCCAACTTTAAAGGGAGACGCGACCGCGGAGGGCGCCACCCCGCGGTGCCACCCTGCCATGCACTGCTTTCCCCCTCCCCGCGCCCGGAAACCGCCGGAGAGAGTGGGGGCTCCTGGCGCTAGGCTGTCCCCCGGCAAGGGACAGAGTGAACGCCTCGCTGCCCCCGCTCTGGGCGCTCCTATGCCCTGCCACTTACACCGCCGGGCCGGAGCGGCGGCAGGGCGCGCAGGGCGCATCCCCGGGCGTCCGCATCCCCAGCCCCGCCGCACGGGGAGCGGGGGAGAGCGCGCTCCGTCCTTCCCCAGTCCGCAAGCCAATGTCACACATGCAGATGAACACAAATGAGCCGCAGGAAGGAGAAGCCGAGCGGCCGGCCCAGAGGAGGCGGGGAGCCTTCCCCACGCACGGCCTCCTCCCCCGGCGCCGCCACACCTGTGCCAGGAGCCGCGCGACCCGGAAGGCCGGGGAGGGCCGGGCGGCGGGCGAGGCGAGACGCTCACCTCGTCTGCAAGCGGGTGCTGGAGCCAAGGACCCAGATGACGGGCCCAGACTCCTTCCCGTGTGGGGGCGGGCGTTTGCGAGTGTTTGTTTTGGATGGGGAGGCGGAGAGTCCAATTACCCAGGTTGTCTACAGTACACAGACCCAGTTCGTGACAGGCTGGCTTTGCTTCGGGGAGGTATTGTCATTCGGTTTAACCTCACGGAAACGGGCTCCGTGGGAGTGATGCGCGCAGGTGCCTGCGCCTGCAACCTGCCCTTCCATATATGGGTGACTTACAGTCTTCTCCCCTCCCTCAAATAGGCACCCTGGGAACAAGCCACAGACGCCGGGGAATGTGGACATACAACCTGAGACACCAACGTTCATAAACACAGACAGGCAGTCTCTTTCTTAGCCCCCAACACTGTCTTCTTCGCTCACATAGCGAGAGAGACCTGATTATCAGATCTTGGGCCTCGGCACCACCCCAGGCTTCGTAACCGCCTTTTTAGGACTGTGGTCCTCTGTAACAGAAGTGCCTGACACGTAGCAGGCCACTGGTTTGCTGTGCATGGCAAGGCCCTGGGGTCCTCTGACCAAACTACCTGGCTTATTTCAGTATGGCTACATCTTAAAACCCCCAGGCTCTGGAGCCCAAAGACCTGGGTTTGAATCCTGGCCCTGAAAATCATTCACTTCAGGCTTCAGTTTCCTTATATATATTTTCACCTAGAATTTTTATTTTGAGATCAATGGCAGATGTGCATGTAGTTATAAGGAAGAAATACACTTTACCCATTTTCCTCAGTGCTAACATCGCATACAACTATGGTACGAAATCACAACCTTGGTATTGGAATTGACCGGTCAAGACCTGCACATTTTCAAAAATCACTTGGATCACCATTTTATACCGAGCCTGGTTCTCTCTTCCCCTCCCCCACAACCCATGGCAACCAGTAATCTTTTCTCTGTTTCCATCATCTCCTCACTTCGAGAATGCTAGCCAAACAGACACATACAGTACATAACCTACTGGGATCGCCTCCCTCCATCCCTCCCTGGACTTTTGTTCAAGTTGTGTATGTCAAAAGTTCATCCCCTTTTATTTCCTGGTGTGGACACAGGCTTGCAGGCTTTCGTGAAGGTTAAATGAGATAGTATGTAATCATGAGTTCATCGTACCTCTGACACTTGGCAAGGACCTGGTGCAGAGATGGTGACACTTTTAGAGACTGAGTACACAAGCTGCAACTCAAAACTCACTTATTTATCAAAGTGCTGACACTGCAATTAAATTTGAATACTGAGGATTTAGTTTAGGGAAAAAACCTGTTACCCAGTGCTTGGTTGTTGGGGCGACTTAGCTCACGTGGTGACAGAGGGCTCTGTGTGCGTGCTGTGGCAAGAGTGCCAAAGGTTCACCATCACTGGCCTAGTAAATCTCTATGACTGCCACTCCTGCTACTATAACTTCTGGGGACAAAGGAAAGTCTCAATTCACAATATGCTCATCTTAATATAGTTATAATAGAATCATTAAGCTCTTGGCTTAACAGTTCCACTGCTTTTTAGTTTAACTTTTAATACTTACAAAATAAACATGCCTAAAATGACCACAGAAGAATCCTGGGTTGAAAATTGTAGGCCGGGGCTGGGGATTTAGCTCAGTGGCATAAGTGCCGGCCTTGCAAGCGCGCAGTCATGAGTTCAATCCCCAGTACCGATTAAAAAAATAAAGAAAAGAAAATTGTAGGCCATCCTTCAAGGGGCTGGTCAAGGGGTCTAGCTTCAGCCCTACCTGTCCACTGAGCCTTCCACTGGAGTGATGATGCCAGGCCTCTGGCACCCTACCCAGCTAGGGCTACTTAACAGCAGGAAAACAATGGCCAAGCCACTCTGCTTGTGTCGCCCATTGAGATATGACATAAACTAAGCCCTTGCACCTTTGCTTTCTCATAATCTTCTTTTCCCCACCAGCCCTGGGAACTGAACTCAGGGAGCACTGAGCTGCATCCCCAGCCCTATTTTTTATTTGATTTTTAGACAAGGTGTTGCCAAATTGCCCAGGTGAGCTTTATATTATTCAAACCTCCTGCCTCAGCCTCCTGAGAATCTGGGATTTACAGACATGTGCCATGATGCCAGGCAGCTTTCTCCTAATATTAAAATGACCCTAAGAGAGGACTCCAGGGCGGGTATCAGTGTCTGTGACATATGAAGGAAGAACCTGAGACTCAGTGAAGTGACTTACTTAAAACCATGAGAGCCACTCAGGGTGGGTCTAGGCTGGGAATTCCAAATCTCACCCCCTCCATCTTCATCACAGTAAAACTGCAAACAAAAGGATGGAGCACTATCCAGTAAACCAAGCTTTCCCCTCTCGTCTGGATTTGGGCTTTTTGACCAACTGTGGTGAAAGGAGGAGTCTGGACCCCTAAAGGGATTAAGCACCTGCCCATACTGTCCATCCCAGGTTGCACACCTAGGGAAACTGGAATTCAGCACCTGAGAAGCCCCTGTCCTGGCCTAGGCTTATGCTGGCCATGGGGTCTAAAGATGCAGGGCTTTGGAAAAGTACTAAGAACAGGATGTCTTCCGGGCTATGCCCTAATTGCTTATTCTGGAAGTCCTGGCTTGTGTCCACCTCCCCCCTCTTCCCCCATGGCTCTTCCTCCCCGGCAGGTGACATCTTTTAGTCCTTACATTGAGTGCACATTAAAGAATCTTGTAACCTAGCAACCACCACTTAAGATTCCCTGAGTCACCTGCAGTCTCCATGTTGGGCTGAGTGCACCAAGCTGTGGATTTCAGGAGTGCCAGGCTGAAGGGGAGTCCAGGGATTCCTTGGATGTCTCACCACCCAGCTTGGTGTGTAACCACTTTCCAGGTCAGGAAGTCCATCCTCATGTTAAACCTAAATCTTTCTTGCTGCAAGATCTTGCATAGCACTGGGCCTGGCTTTCTGTTCTTTATTAAAAACTGTTGGATGGGAACTGGGGATTTAGCTCAGCAGCATAGTGCCTGCCTGGCAAGCATGAGGTCCTGAGTTTGACTCCCAGTGCCAAAAAAAAAAAAAAAAAAAATTGTTGGATGGAGCTGGGAGTGTAGTTTTGAGGTAATGTATGCTTAGCATGTGTGAAGCTCTGGATTTGATCCCCAGCACCAAAACAAACAAAATTATGTCACTTTTTGCTTCAGGAAGAAGAGTAGATGATCTGTCTCTGGAGGACACTAAGGTCATGAAAGCCACTAAAGCTTAGGCCTTTGGTATTTTGGAATTTTAATATTTATTATCATTTATTATCCACAGTCAAATTTCTAGAGGCTCAGCTCCAGAAAAAGTCATTAATCTTTTAAAAAATTCACACTATGAATTTTCTGGGGTCTAACTTCCATGCAATCACTGAGTTTTGCTCAGTGTCTATTGAGGATCTGTTAGGTATTCACCAGGTCCCCTTTTTGAACTCTGAAGCAGGTTATGTGGAAGAAAGAGGACAGTTTAGAAAACCAGGTAGTGTGGCAGGCAACAGGTGAGACATCTGCAAGTGAGTTTGGAGGGACAAGTGGATTCCAACAGTAGAGCACTTTTATTTATTTATTTATTGCAGTACTAGGGACCAAACCCAGGATCTTCACAGTGAGCCACATCCTCAGATCTTTTTAAATTTTTTAAAATTTTGAGACAGTGTCTTACTAAGGTGCTAAATTGACCAGGCTGGGTTCGAACTTATGATCCTTGATCCTCCTGTGTCAGCTTATCTGAGTGCTGAGATTTCAGGTGTGCATCACCTTGCCCAGCTCTATTAGTTGCCATAGAATCTCCTTCTCCTTCCCTACATGTGATTGAAGTGATAGTGTTGCTGCCTTCCTGCCAGGGGAAACTTCCTACCCTACATGGTATCATGCTGGTTAGAAGGACCCCTGGGGAGCCCTCTGGGCCAGATGATCTCCTCTGTGCAGTTCCCTTTCTGCAGAGACCCACAGATCACTGTGCAATTGGCAAACAGAAACATGGAAACAACACCCAGAATTTGGAGGCAGATTTAACTTACATCCACGGCCACTGATCAGGAGCATTCCAGAATATCAGGTCCTGATCTCGGGTGGTCTAAGGCTTATATGGGATAAGCAAGCAGGAAGCGCAGAGGCAGAATGGCTTGTCAGTTGGGGATTAGTTTATACAATGTGCATCACAGTGACCAGCCGTTTCTAAGAGACAGGAGCTACCGGAACTGGAACAGGAACTGTTACCTAGGCAACTATGCAACTGAAGTATACTGGGGGTGGGTAGCATGTTCTGAGTAGTGGGAGGTTGAGTGAACTCTGGAGTCAGACCAGCTGAGTCTAAACCCTAACTCAGCCCATACCCTCTACACTCATCTTGTCTAAGTCTGTCTTGGGTAGGATCTCCTGCGTGGTTAACTGATAGCACTTCCACTGCAGCCTAAACTGTGGCCTAATCTGTGGAACAGCTGGTGGCCACGCACTGGATAGTCACCTGCTCATTCTTAACCAGAAGCCTGGTCTGTATGTAGGTGGGAGAGAGAATGACTCATCCACTTAGGATTGAGGTGGACTGCAAGCAGACTAGGGAAAGGGAGGTTCCATCCTGAGCCTGGCCAAGCCTCATACAAGCACCCTTCTGCCCAGCCCAACATCAGCCCAAGAAAGGATTTGGGGCACTACTGCTGCAGTCCGAGCAATAATTGGCTTCTGCATAACCTGTCCTCAGGACACTGCTGCCCTGGGGTGGGAGGAGTCCCCCAGAATGGCCTTGGCTATTAGCACTCCCCACCTGCCAGCAGCCTTAATTATAATGGAGTTAGTGGGGAGCTCCTTTAAGAATCCACCCTGCTTCTTCCCCAGCTGGTACACAGCGAGGAAGGTGTAGAAACAAAGACAGACTTAATAGGCATGGGTTAAGGAACGGAAGGCCTCTCTCCCCCTCTGAGTACCCTTCCCACTGATTAGGGAAAACTAGGGTCCCAGGTTTGGATGGGGTCGGGGAAGGGTCATCCCAGTTTCCAAATTTGGTTTGTAGCCTCAGAAGCTGCACATTTAAGGAAACAATGAACTGGAAGCTGCACAGCCCCTGGCTATTTAGGGTGCACAACAGTCCCTGCAGAAATGGACATCTCTGAAAGACCTCGATGCTTCCCTGTGTTTATTGAGGAAACTGTAGAGAAAATGTGCCATTACTATAAGCCCAAGAATTGGGTTATCAACCATACAGAATTTCCTGACCAGCAGCATGAGAAGCTTAAAAGCTCAACACAAGGTAAGGTGAGAGGCTGTGATGTCACCTCCTCTAATGCCAATTCTGGGAGTCGGAAGGTGCAGGACGCTGAGTCAAGAGACCTCTGCGCTGGCCCAAGTTCACCATAATGGGCTGTGCAAGCCTGGGGAAGTCCCTGCCTTTCCAGTGTTTGTAATATCAGAAGGAAGAAGATAAGGAAGAATAGCCCATGTTGGGGATCTCTGGCTTTAGTATTCTTTTTCAAGGACGTGTCTGACCCTCGGCTTATGGAGTGCGTGTGGCCCTGACCAGCTAATAATGTGGCCCCACAATGTCATAAACCTTTAATATTATTGTGTGATTTTTTTAGCAATATTTTTCATGACTCGATTGCATGGTGCTGGAGAGTAGACGTAGGTGACAATGGACCGCACCGCAGGCAAGGGCACAGTGCAGTGCTAGCTTTGCCACCTGCACTTTCGACACACTGTCACTTCAATCACATGCTCATGTGACTTGGTGAGCAAAACACAGTATTACAGACACCAGTATCAACCTACTTAGCCTATGGAGGCCTGCGTTTATTGCTGTTCAGCGAACATTATGTAGCCTGGACAATTCCTCTTGATTCAATGCTAACCAAAAAGTCCGATGCCAATGTGTCACAGGTCTAAAGCCCCAGAGAGACAACTGGCCATAGTGACAAAGCAGCAGACCCTAGAATGGGCATCCTTACCTTCTTCTGGGAGACATGGGCATGCAGAGGTCTGACCCCACAGGCTTTCTCAGGAACACAAGCTCCCAGAGGCCCAGTCACCAGAAGGGGCGGCCTTGTCGCTACCACCACCTATTTCCCTCCAATCAGCCCAGGACAAGAGGCCATGGGATGCCTCTTGTGAACCTTGAGCACCCATCTGGAAGCCTAATTGTGTCTTCTGTTGAGTTGCTGTCAGGGCAGTCGTAGAGGGCCCAAGGGCTCAAATCATATTGCAACCTGTTCCTTTCTCCAAAAAGGAAAACATGCCCGTCAGTCCCAAGTGATGAGGCTGGGGGCCTGGCTAGGCCTTGGGCCCCCTAAGGGGCCTCATTCCCCTGCCCTTGCAGTGAAGAGGGGCACAGCACCTTCAAGGGGCCTAGGCTGCCCTGCAAGCAAGCAGACTGCGGGTGGCCAGGCAGCAGTGGCCCTCTCAGACATGGCTCTTTAAATGCCCATTAGTAAGTTAATATTGCCATTTCCAGAGCCAGCAGCATCCTCCATTCTTCTTAATTAAAAAGAACTCCACGTCCTGGCAGAGCTGAGAAAGGGCTCTGAATGATTTACACACCAGCCCTGCTGCTTCCAGCTGGGAAATCCGTAAGAAGATTGACCGGCAGATGGGCCAGCCTGCCTGTTGTGGATGATGTGCGCGTGTGTGTGCACGCACGCACACGCGCATGCAAGTGCATGAATGCATGCTGGGCATAGGGTTGACTCTCTTGCAGGTTCGGAGTAAGCAGGGCCACAGACCTACTGTTCAGTCCCTGGGAGCTCAGCTCAGCAAGCCCATAGCTGAGTCCTGCTGCAGAATCAGCACTCACCCAGGCAGGGCCTGGCCCCTGGCCTGCCTGCCTCCCGCTGGGGTTTCTTTCTGAAGCAGAGCTATTTTATTTGGAGGGCAGAGGGTTAGGGCAAAAGGCTATTGTCCCCACCAGAAGACAGAGGCCACTCCCTGGAGATGCCTCTTATTTGCAGGTGTATATTCCTCACCTGGTACAACCTCATACCAAGCTTCTATTTGGTCACTGCCGCTTCCTTTAAGAGGAGGAGTTCTCATAGCCTGACACTCCTTCCTTGCCTCCCTTCTAGCACCAAACTTTGTCTGAGTGATATCCAGTGGGATCTAAGGCTCTGGCCCCTTTATGTGCTTGGAGAGAGAAGGACAGGGGTCCACAGGTTGGACTGGTGAGAGAAGAACCTCAGCTCAGGACCTCTAGAGAGCCAGGAAGTATGAGCAGTCACCCTTGGAGGGTCCAGCACTCTGCTGCCTCTCCCAACTCAAGCCTTGGGGTGTTTCCCACCTCATGCCTCTGCTCCCCGCCAGAGCTCATCTCCTGCATGGGCACCAGAGGCAGGTCCAGCTCCCCCTCCTGCTGCAAAGAGGCTCTGTTCACAGAGGCCAGAACCAGGCAGGGCAGCACTCTACAGGAGGTATCGTGGTTCCTGCTTTCCCTTTTCCCCTTCTCTTTTGGTGCCTCACAGCATACACACACACACACACACACACACACACACACATGCACGCACGCACACGCACGCACGCACGCACGCACACACACACGAACACACACGCTTGTGCCCTCCTCCCCAGAGGTGCTGGAAAAAGAACTATGCAGAGGAGGAGGAGGCAGGGCTGGGGGCACGCGTCATCCTCCAGCCTGTGCTAAACCCCACTCCCACGGGGCTGGGCAATCTGCTGCAGCAGCAAGGTCGTCCGCCATCTGCTGTGCTGACCTGTGACATTCTCTGCTACAGAGGGAGAGGAAAGGAAGAAGGGATGCATGATGGCTTCGCTGCAAGTGGCTTGGGAGCATCCAGAAGTGAGAAGCGATCCCACTGTGGGTGACTCAGAAGGCCGGCCTGTCCCTATCGGCAGGCACCCTCCGGCCAGGCCAGTGTGTGGCTGAGGAGACCCAAGGAGCCCTGGGGAATCTGCATGGCTGTTTGCACTGGGGAGATGGCAGCAGGCTTGAGCCCTTGGGAACCCTTCTGCAGCCTGTCATCCGGAGACTGTGGCTTCCTGCTTACCACCCAGGGGCCCCAGCCCTTCCCTGGACATCACTAGATAAGAAGCAGAGTGACCCCTATTCCTTCCCTGACTGAGAGGCGCCACTGGTGGAGATACTGTGTGTCCTCAGTCCAGAATGAGCTATTCTTTTCCTTGGATGACAGCCCTCCCCTGCGTTCCGGGTCAGGAGTTGTGCTCTGCAAGATTTTTTTGGGCATGGGTCACAGACACAGTGATACCCTAGCACAGCTTGGAGGCCCAGCCTTGCCCACTGCCTGGTCACATATGGCCTGGGATCTTAGAGTGGTCCTTACATTTTTAGATGGTTTAGGGAGAAAGAAGATAATTTCAGTACATGTGAAAAGGATAGAAAATTCTCATTTCAGTGTCTATAAATAACATTATATTGGAACCCTGCCCCACTCGCTCACTCATATGCTATCTCTAGTGCCTTTCCAGCAATAACAGGAGTGTGGTGTCACTGTGACGGAGTGTGTGCTCCACAAGGCATACGACATTTACTATCCAGCCCGAGAAGGACCAGGTCTCGGCCTTCCCTCACTTTTGACTATTTTAAGGGAACGAGAGAGATGCCGTATTTTTTTGACAACTTATCCTACACTTACTTGTGCGTTGGTACAGGAATATCTTGTAGCAATGGAAGAGAAATAACTTTGTTGAGCACTTACTGTACAAGGCCTCTTGTCTGTTTATTACTTAATCTCCACAACCATCTTGAGAAAAACAAGCAGTAACAGCTCCATTTCCAGTCTCTCTCTCTCTCTCTCTCTCTCTCTCTCTCTCTCTCTCTCTCTCTCTCCTTATGAGACAAGATCTCACTATGTAGTTCAGCCTGGCTTGAACTCACTATGTAGCCCAGGTTGGCCTAAAACTCACAGTGATCCTCCTGTCTTCCTGCCTCTGCCTACCAAGTGCTAGGATTACAGGCATGTGCTCCGTTTCCAGTATGGCTCTTACAGCTTGTCACAAGAGAACCCTGAAACTAGGCTGTGGTTCACTGGTACAGCCTGTGCTTAGCATGCCTCAGGCCCTCAGTCCAATCCCCACCACTCACAGGCGGGCGCACACAGCATCCTGAGTTCAGACTCTAGTCTGCTTGACTCCGTATCCTCTGTGGGCCTCCATTTTTCTAAGATGGCCTCCAGCAACCCAAATGCCTGCTAGTTTGGGTATCCCCGTCAGCAAATAGGAGGACTGGGACTTATGTTTTAGCAATCTGGGCTTCCTTAGCCTCAGAGCTTGGTCCTTAGGTGCAGGGAATTCAGCCCAGGCAGCAAGTCCACAGGAGTGACAAAGTGACAACTCCTCATCCGTTCACCTCCCTCCTCCTGCCTGCTTCTTTATCCTTTGCTATCTATTTTCATCACTTACCAGCTTTCCTTTGGGAAGATTCAATTTGCATTTAAATAGAAAACCTTCTCAATGACTCCATGTAACTTTCAGGTGCTAATTACAAATTCATTCCACTTTAAATATTAAGGCACCCTGGTTCATCTCAGAGGTGGTGAAAGGCTGCAGAAATGCTTGGCATTTATGAGTAATAAATGCTGAGCTGTTTACTGCAAAGCGCTTACAACTCTCTATCAGCAGAGGGCAGAGAGGAGGTGTTTGGGAGATCTATGCCAGGCTGGGAACCTAAAATTACTACAAATGAATGTCCAACACCAATAACCCTTCAGAGAAACTGCTGAAGAGAGGCACCAGAGGTCCTCGGGTTGCCAGTTTCCAGAGTAGCTTTGGGTGTCTCCAGGCAGCGTCCCTGCCCGTGTTATTTACATGCTTTCCCATTTCCAGCCCTAACAATGGGCACTGGGGGCTCCAGGAGTACTTGTTGCATGAATGAGTGGAGCCAATTAATCAATTATGGGGGAGGCCATTCATTCAGCTACTTCTATGAGTCAGGCACTGCTAACCTAGATGATTCATGAGTCTCTCTGTTAAATGGTTTATTCCTTTGCATTTTCCCCAATGTCGTGAAGATGACACCTAATTCTCCTTGGAAGAATAGTACTTCATTTTTTTTTTTTTTTGGACTGGAGATTGAACTCAGAGCCTTCACATTGAGCTACATTTCCAGCCTTTTTTATTTTTGATTTTGGGATAGGCACTCACTAAGTTGCCAGATTGCCTAGGTTGGGGGTCAAATTTGTGATCCTCCTCTCTCAGCCTCCCAGGGTGCTGGGACTACAGGTGTGTGCTACCATGGCCAGGTCAGCATTTTATAAACTAATTAATAATGTCTCCTTCATGTGCAGTATTCTATAATCATCATAAGGTACATCTGGTTTTGTTTTCCCATTTCACAGGTGAAAAATCAAAGCTGAGCCAGGTGCAGTAGTGCATACCTATAATCCTAGCTCTTAGGAGGCTGAGGCAGGAGGATCACCATGAGTTTGAGGCCAGCCTGGGCTGCATAGTGAGCTCATGGCCAGCCTGAACTACATAGCAAGACCTGGTCTCAAAACACAAGGAAAGAGAGAAAGAAAGAAAGAAAGAAAGAAAGAAAGAAAGAAAGAAAGAAAGAAAGAAAGAAAAGAGAAAGAAAAAGCAATCAAGCCCGGAGAGGTGAAGACATTGGCCTCAGAGCAACAACCACTTCAATCTGAAACCAAGCAAGGGCCTGAACTCCAATTTCAGGCAGGTATTACATGCAATTCCTTTTGTCCTGGTGCTGGGCTGGTTACTCCAGTATTCATAGTGTCTTGCCCTAAAATTGGCCCTGTCTTCAGGATCCTGGGACCCAAACTCAAGCCCAGCCTCCCATCCAGGGTTAGTGCCTGAGCTCCGACTCCTGAGCATTTTCTGCTTCCACCTTGGCTTTGTGTTTTCTGCCTCATATGCTCGTCATTGATGCTGAAGTCCTTCACATCCTTCGTCACTCATTTGAATGTCACCTCCTGCAGGCTGGCATGATTGCTACAGATAGGGGTAATGGTCCCCATGTTCCATAGGGCTCCATCAATGGCTGTTGTACACACATATAATAACAGAGGTGGCCTTGAATAATAATCACCATCAATATTTGGAGCACAATGCCAAATCCTTTGCATGTTCTATATAATTTGAACCTCCAAGAACCCAAGAATAATGACAGTAGTTAACAAGTATATGGTGGGTAGTATGTGCTGTGAACTGTTCTACATTTTGCACATGTTAATTTAGTTCCTAAAGTAGGCACTGTCATTACTGCAGAATCTGAGACTTAGAGAAGATAAATGACTTTCCCAGAGTTCCACAACCACAATAGCAAATGAAGTCCAGCTGGCAGGGCCCAGAGTCTGCATGCCCCTGTGTAGATGTGATACCCTTCTTACCCCACTGGTCAGTGTTTTGAAGGCAGGAACCTGGTGATGTGTTATTCTTGCCAATTCACAGCAAAGCACGGCAGCTCGCACATATGAGATACCCCATGAGTGAAGCCGGATTGGGACCAGAGGCCGATTGCTCTGGATATTGGTGGACATTGGTTGGTCTGTGCCCTGCATGGAGATCTTTGAACTTAATTAACGGGGTTAAAACAAGATGGGGAGGAATATTTAATCTCAAGGGCTGAGAGATCCAGCTTGGGAGGACTGTTGGCCCCCCCTGGACCCCGGCCAGCCTGTCTGCCGTGGGCACCTCCATCTCACTACTACCACTGCCCATGTCCCCACCAGCAGGGACTCTGCGTGCCAAGATGTCTCTTTGCATGGATGGATTGAAATAAAACTTACCTGGCCAGGTAAAAAGGACATCCGGTGATCATCTGCCAAAGACAGAGGGGGATAGTCCTGGAGGGCGTCTGGCAGGTGCCGGATCAGAGACTCGCGCCTCTGGGCGGTGTTGGCAGAGACTCTCGGGATCCCCAGGGATTCCTCCGCCGTGGACGCATCCACTGCAGCTGCCTGGGCGGATGAGCTGGGAAACAGCTAGGCCCTGTGCAGAGAACAGCCGCCAGCCCCACCCCAAACTGCACAGCAGCTGGGGGTGGGAGATCCCTGAGCTCCAGGGGCTGCGACCCAACAAGGAGACTTCGGGCAGGCCGCACAGCCGCCTTTCTGGGCAGGCGAGCATCTCTCCTGCCTCAGCAAGGGCCTGCTCCAGAGGAGAGGGTGAGGGGCGGATGCGCTCGCGTAGACAATAACTGCCATGGAAACTAACCAACAAAAAGAAGATTTAGGGAGCCGGACTGTCTAGCAGATGCGGGCGAGTGACAGGAAGAAAATGGGACTGTTAACGGAGGGGCTGCCACTTGGGCCAAGGGCAAACAGCTACCTCCATCCTGCAACAATGGTCCAGCTCTGAGTAAAAGGCAGAGGTATGGGCTGGGCTTCTGGCATTTGGGTGTCCAAGAGCCACCCCATATTTTTGTCTTGCTGTGCACAGATGGGGCATCAGTGGTTCAGAGAGGGTGAGAATTGGTAAGGAGCTGCTCGGCACCTGGCACAGCTAGACTTGCAAAAGAAACGTGGTTTGCTGGGTTAAGCTGAACCTTTCAGAGCCCCCGGAATCACTTTGCCTGGGGAGACTGTGGTGGCAATTTCTTAGTTGAAAAGGCCTGTGTCAGTGGGAGACCAGTAGGTCCTCTGTAAACCCACCCTGTTCCATCAGAGGTCACAGCGGGCTACCACCAGTTCCCAGCAAGCAGGCAAGGGCTGACATACACGTCAGGTGGGGGCTTCTCCTTTTCAGGACTTTTAAATCAGGGAGAATTTTCTCCGTGGAGAAAAACTAAAGCAAGGGAAAATCCTTTTATTCTTTGAGGAGAGGGGCTTGTTGGCGGGGGGTGGGGTGGGGTGATCTGAGCGCCGAAAGTCCCACCCCAACTACTTAGCTGTGTAACTTTGGGCAATTTTCTCCATCTGTAAGATACAACTCAGGGGGTCGGGGAGGGGATTAAATGAGGGGCCTGGCTCATAGTGTTTACCATTTTTATTGCTGTCATTATTAATTCATCTGATGCTCAGCTGTAAGATTGAGCCTGTAAAACTAATTTCTCATGGGGATTAAATGTAAGGATTAATTATGCAGTTATACTTGACGGAGTGGTGGTTACAAGCGTGTATACATTTGCCAAAAACCATCAAACCTGTGCCTTTTATGATGTGTACATTATCACCCCTTCCCCTTTTTTGTGGTGCTGGTACTTGGGATCAAATCCAGGGCTTCACACATGCTAGGCAAGCACTTTACCATTGAGCTATGGCCCCATTCCTATTCCCTAGTTTTTAAAAATATGAGTTTATATGACCAGTTAAACTAGCCCTCAATATGTGCAATGGAAGAAATATTCACGTCTCTCTTATTCCCTGGCCCTTTGCCCGTGAAGAGAGGAAAGAGTGAGCGCACCGGCAGCGTGAAGCAGACAGCAGAGGGAGGAAGGGCTTGCAAGCAGGCCTTACGGACGTCGGCATCGGTAATGGGCCACCATGGAGACTCAGCTATTCTGGATGTTTCCTGAGGCTTAAACATCAGCTTCTCCGCAGCAGCAGAAGCAGTACTGGGTAACTGCATTGCCTGTCTGAACTCAGCTCCGAATTTCACAACTTAGTATAAGGAAGGGCACTGTTCATCCGCGTCTTCCTCCGTCTGCTCCAGAGGCCACTGCCACTCTTTGTCTCAGCCACAAGTTTGTCTCTCAGGCTTCCTGATGAGCTGTGCTTTGGTCCCTGAACAGGGTGGCATGGTGACCATTGACTGTCACTCTTAATAAAGAGTTGGTCCAGGGAGACACCCATTCATCAGAGCAGTCAAAGATGCCCTGTGTGCCACATTAGACATGCTTGAAAGAGATTGCTACAGCCCAATTAAAGATGTGTGTGTGTTTGTGTGTGTGTGTGTGTGCATGTATATGTGTGTGTAAGGGGGCTGGAAGGATAGAAAGAGAATATAATTAAAAAGCAAGTAAAAGTGATCCCTGGGGACAGTCAGATCACAAACTAACAGCTTGCCTGAGTGACAGCTGCTTGGGTGATATTGGAGACTCAAGAGTTTCTGCCCAGTGACCCAAACCAAGGGGATGCTTGCTGTGTGTCTGTTCCATGGGGTGATGCCCATCGATCAATTAGTTCCATAATCCATATCCAAGAATAATGCTAAACTCACTTTGGGATCACCCATTCTAAGTGCTCCATGGTGGTAGACTGGCCCTTCTTTTCTGTTTTGATGCAAAGATGATGACATTTCTGATGTGAAATTTTTGGGGATGACTTCTGTTGTCTTTCCAAAGATATTCCTGTCTAGGGACAGGAAAGAGAGGTGGGTGAGTTGAGATTGTGACAGCTGAGTTGCTAAGATCACTGCAGCCCCGCATCTTGGTCCCAAATGTGAAAGAATAAAATCCCAGCGTGAGGTCTAATATTCGGCCCAGGACCTTTGCAGTTATGCAACTGAGCAACAACTCTTTTATCGGTGCTCCAGTATTCTGTGGCAAAATTGGTGCCAGCTGAAATGAGAACGTTGGGAACCAGGCTAAAAAGCCGACAAAGGAAGAAGGGCTGGGGTTCTGGGACACACGGATAAGTGACCAAGTTGGGCTCATCTGCAGGGTCAGGATTAATCAGTGCACTATGTGTTTCCAAGGCTCTTCTCCATGCAGCCACCCTCTTTCCACCCAAAAAACAAGAGGCCCCAGCTGAAATATAAAAAGGGGCCAGATCTGAAATCCTGCCTAATTTAAGCTCTGCTCACAAAGGAGGCCAGAGAGCAGAGGGAGGGGTGGAAACCAAGTAAGTAAATGTCAGCCCTGCAGTTGGGCAGAAGCCATTAGCCAGGAAGAGCATCCAATTAGAAGCAGTTGAATTAGAGCAGTGAAAGAGGGTCTGGGCTTCAGAGGGTGCTGCAGGGAGGGACGGGTAAGTGGCAGGAAGGAGGCAGGGCTTGATCAATAGAGGATTACCAGGAGATGTGGGATGGCAGGAGCACACGGCTTCCACATGACGGGGCACCCAGTCCAGACGCCCTTCACAAAGTGCCCACATGGCTCCTTTGTCCTCTCCCAAATCCCGTCTCAGGGAGCCTGGCCATCCCACCGGCTATTTTGGAAAAGATTCCTCCCTTTTGCCCAAGCCCAGAGACCAAACAGGCAGCACTCAGTCACTCTAGGATTAATTGGAACACACAAAGAAGAGAGCAAATCCCTTGGCAAACGGAGCCTGGGAGATTTCATTTTTCCACTTTTCAGTACAAACCTACTCAAACAGATGCTGAAATACATCCGTCTGCTGTGCAGGCAAAGAAAGCCAAGTCGGGTCACATGGAGATGTTTGCATTTAAAGCCATAATAATTATTTGATTTCAAAACCAGCAGTTGTCCAGGTTGAATCTTGTTTTTTTTCCTCCTTTTTAATAAACCCTTATTTCCTTATCTAGAGGTGGAAAAGATGATTGTTCCTCCTTTTCTTCTACATTTTAAAGATCTCAAATTAAGTCTCTTAAAAGCCATATAATTTATGCAATATCTAAATGGACCTGTATTGTAAATATCTACTAGTAAAATATTTTTAAAAACATAATTTGCCTGTGATACCCATGTATCACTGATGTCAGGGTTTTAGGGAAGAAAATCCAGTCTGATGAAAGTCTGTTCCCAGTGGCTCTGACTGGGGACAATTGAATGTTACTTATTCATTTAACAGTGGATGGGCATCTCCTGAGTACCAAGCGTGAGGTGGTATACAAGAGACAGCCTGGGCATCCTGGAAGCTCCCTGCCTCAAGGGCAGATGAGACACAGGACGCACGTCTTGAGAGTGGCAGGAAACAAGTGTTAAGTGAACACACAATTGAGCTGCTCTTTGCACTTTGGAGTGGGAGAGAAGAAGCAATTGTATCCATCTGAGGATGCCAGAAAAGAGCTTGCTGGAGAGGTGATCTTTGAGCCCGGCCTTCAAGCCAGAGCGAAAGCACTTCAAGCAGGTTGTGGATCCCTGACTGTGAACTGAGGAGTGGCTGAGACTGGGAGTGGCGTTGTTGGAAGAAATAAAGGATGTCTCATTAGATTTCAATACTTAGGGTATACTAAAACTTTGTTGATTGGAATTCAGAGTTAAGCGAGCTTTCTGTATTTTTATTTACTCAATATGGCAACTCTGTGCCAAGAGGAAATGACCTCTCTCACAGGTCAGGTTCCAGCAATATTCCAGGGGCACAATATTCCAGGAGTTACTCGTAAACTCTGCAAGTATCTCTGCAAAGGGAGCAGGAATGCAACCATTTTAGAGTTGAGGAAACTGAGGCTTAGAGGGCCTACACCACTTCTAAGTCTGAGTCAAGCAAGCAAAGGAATGGCAATGTTGAGACCTCTCACTCGGCCTGTCCAGCCCCAGAATGTTCTGACTGCTGAATGTTCGGGTGATGGAACCCGAAGAGCCAGTGACAGCCCTTGGTCCGGTGGTGGGTGAAGACCCAGGCTGGGTGAGTCCTTGAAGTTTTTTGAGCAAGGTAGGAAATGACCAGAGCAGTGCCTGGAATATTAATTGGGCAGCAGACTGTGAAATGGCTTTGGTCCAGGTGAGGAGTTTAGTGATCAGGAGACCATGCAGTCTTCTCCACAAAAATGTACAGATCACTTGCTGGGTGCTGGGCGCTGTGCCAGCCACTGAGGGATTTTGGGTGAGAATCAAAGGCATAATCTCTGCCCTGGCAAAGTTCTGGCCCTAATGAACTAACAAGCAAGTGATTTCCATAGGCGGTGGGGAGTTTTAGGAGAGCGGAATTTGGCCTACTTAGAAAATTATCAAAATAGCCTACAGGTGGAGAGTTGAGAACCCATACTAGGGCCAGAGACAAGGGGGTGTACAGTGCTCATGCAAACCAAAGCTTTAAAATATGTCCAGGCATGATCGAGTGATTTGATTCTTCATTACAAGGAGATTCAGAGCAGAAGAAACATAGGTCGTTACTACCCAGTGATAACTCAAAATTCCAATTACTCAAGCATTCGTGTTCCTCCCTCACCCAGGACTCGTGGAAGTATTTATGTCTTTGCTCACAAAGCAGTAAAGCATCACACTTAAGAGAAAATACTTCAAAAATCTAAATGTAGGTTCTAAAACTATAAAGTGCTGAGATGATAACACACTTAAATCTTCATGTCCTTGGATTAGGCAGAAGTTTCTTAGATATAATATGAAAAGAAGAAGCACCCCCCAAAAAGATTTATCAGAGCGCGTGTTAGCTTAAATAATGATCAAAGGGAGATTCTCGGGAGAGTGATATTTATTTGAGACTAACAGAGCATTGCAATGGAAAGACCCTTGCAAGTCACCTGCAGGTAAATCCAAGGAGTAGGAAGGAGGGGAAGTGCTTAAAGGCAAAAGTGGGGAGATTTGCATAAGCTACTTGGAGACAAAGTTCATTAGTCCTGGGGGGGGGGCTGTTGACATCAGCTCATTTGTAGAGATGCCTTGATGGGAGATTGCCTTGTTTGAATTCTTACAGTCTCTCCTCCACCAAAAAAAAAAAAAAAGCTAGGGATTGAATCCAGCGCATCTGCACTGTGCTACAGACATAGCCCTTTTCTGTTTTTGAGACAGGATCTTGATAAGTCACCTGGAACCTGGGATTCTCCTGTCTCAGCTTTCCAGTGTGTTGGGATTGCAGGTATGTGCCACTATGCCTAGCTTATTGTAGTTCTGAAGAAGGTTAAGCTTTGTTATAGAAATCTGTGCCTAGGTGTGAGGCATGCAACATATAGGGAACATATAAACCAAAAGAATTCTCTTATGCACCTGTAGAAGGCCCTTGGAAAGGTACACAGGCTTCCCCTCAGAACTGCCTGGCTCTGATTTTGTCTGGGTCCAAGAAGGAGTTTACCTTGCCTTGTGAATTTAGTTTTGGGAATCAAACCCAGGATTTTGCATATGCTGGACAAGTAAGTGCTCTACTCCCCAGCCCAGAAATCATCCAGAGTAGAGAGTAGCAACAACTTTCACAGTTTCTATTTCTTCTCTCAATCTTTTTTTTTTTTTTTTTGGTACCAGGGATTGAACTCACGACCTCGTGCTTGCCAGGCAGGTGCTTAAGCCACTGAGCTAAATCCCCAGCCCTCTTCGCTCAATCTTACTGTGAGCTTAAAAGAGGAATGAAGTGTGAGTCTGGTTAGAAAGCACTGTATGTGTTAATAACAACTACTGTTAATGAGCTACTAATCGCTGCTTATTAATAAAACTATTAACATTTGAGTATCTGTTACATGCAAGATAGTTTCTGTATATTATCCACTGCACAAAACCCATACAAGGGCGGTGTCTTAATCCCCATTTTACTGATGAGAAAATGAAAGCCTAGAATCACTTTTCAAAAATCACAGAGGTCACAAGTGGTGCCCCCAGAGCTGAGCCCCCCATCTTACCTCAGACAGCTTCTCTATGTCACTGCCTCAGTAATTCCTGGCCTGGATCGCCAGGGAGGGAGAATCTTAAAGTCACGGTCGCTCCTCTCCTCTGAGCTCTGTCATTTGAACTCTTTTAAGCTTCTTTAAAGCATTATTCACCATGGCAGTTCATTTCCAACCTGGGCCACACAGTGGTGACTGTGTCCTCCAAAGGTGCTCATGCCACTGGTCCAAGGTGCTGTGTGCGTGCTTGAGGGTGCTCATGGGCAGCATGAAAGCTGAAAGCCACTGGGTCCAGTGTGATCTTTCATCAAACCCAGAAGGACTGCAAGGAGGCATTCATTGCCTTTGGCCAGATCAGATTTTCCAACAAGGTGCTGGGCCTTTAAGATAAAGAAGAAAATTGTCCCATCCTAGGCTGGAGGTGACATGGTAGGCTCATGTTGGACAGGTAAGACCACAGCCCGGGATCCCTGCCCACAATCCCCAGGTCAGGCAGCTGTTTGACCAGTTTAACTGTTGTGTGAACAAAATATACCACGGCAGCAGGTTCTAG
Source organism: Hydrochoerus hydrochaeris (assembly GCA_004027455.1). Taxonomy (NCBI): domain Eukaryota; kingdom Metazoa; phylum Chordata; class Mammalia; order Rodentia; family Hydrochaeridae; genus Hydrochoerus; species Hydrochoerus hydrochaeris. Next base: position 69,001 of record PVLA01009069.1, read on the forward strand.
AATTTGATCTCCAAGGGGCCATCTCTCCTCCCAGCTCAGCCTGGTGGGTAGGGCAGCAGGGACTGCTAATTATGCTTCCTCAAGCTCTGCCCTCTGGCTCTTCTCTATCCTCCGAGAGCCAGGGGTGACAAGACAGGCCAGGAGGACCTGTGTTATTTCAGGAAGCAGAGAAGAAAAAACATCAAAGGGCAATGCCAGGCACATGACTAACAGCTATGGAGAAAAACACCCGTGTGACTTTTCCTTTGAGGTCCTCTACTGTTGGCAAACCTCATGCTATTAGAATACTTTGCCTACCATGGGGATTGTGGAGAAGAAAAGCTGAATTTAACAGCTGAGTTTTAGTTCTCATATTAACATAATTGAAAACAGCCATCTTCCTCTTGTCTTGTCATTATCCAGCTGTTTTAATACTTGCTTTTACCTTAAGAGTCACTTGTCCAGAAACCTCAATCATCCAGACATAAAATATACGGACTTTTGATTTGTGCAGTAGACGTTTCAACCCTCATTTTGAGCCTCTTGACTTACACTGCATGCCCAGTCCTTCTTAAAACTACGTAATAAAAAGTGCATCCCAGCTAGTGTTTACTGCTGTGTGTTGGCACTGGGCTGGGCTCACGGTGATGGACAGTTAGTGCACTGTCCTTGTGCCCTAAGAGCCCACAATCAGGTGACAGCAAAACCACCATACTTGCTGTGTGCTAAGTAGACTGGGCCAGGAGAATAAATCAGAAGAACAATAAAACCCAACCGATCCTAGTAAATCTGGTTAGAGGCTCCAACTAAGAGCAGATGAGAGCCAGAAAATTCAGAGGCTGGACAGAAGCATCCAAGAGAGCTGAGAGCCTGAAAGCAGAGGAGGAAATACATACAGCCACCGAACTCAGAAGACACAGTGGTCGGGGACCCAGTCAATATAGGAACAAGTTGTCTCGTACCTTTATGGTCCCCCAAAACCAGTCCTATTTTATTATGTGTCCAGTCTAGGTGATTTTTTTCAGTGCTTTGGACAAGCCTAGGAGATAAATTTTACTTCTCTGCTCTACAGATGAAAGAAATGTACTTACACCCTTCCTTGCCTTTTAAAACAGAAGCACTCAGAGCTGCGAAAGAGTTGGCGGGAGATCATCTAGCTCAATGTCCTCAAGTTACCAGGGAGGAAATTAAAGGAGAAATCTTTCAAAAATATGTAAAATTATATTTGAGTGCTTTTGTTTTAAAAGGCCAGGAAGGGTGTAAGTACACGTCAGGAAGATTCCTGCTCAGTGCTGCCCTGCCATAACACGGTCAGAGTTCGGGTAGGAGCAGGGTGTGAGACAAGTGCTTTTCATCGATGCTCTTCAGAAAGGCTGAGAGCAGGAAAAGGGGCGGAGCCCAGCAGAGCTGTGACCATGGTCACAGGTGAAGTCTAGCCCTTGCCTGATGGGGGAGGGGCGTCCCTTTGAGCATCAGAGCACTGCAGAATTGTCCTCTCCTCACCTAGGTACCAAGGTGTGGACCCCTCATTTTTTATATCAGCTCCACCTTCCAGATGCCCAGGGCTGGGTACAACTGACCAAGAGAGGCAGGGCAGTAGCTGTGAGCTCTCAGGAGAAGCCACCTACACGGCATGGGGAGGGTAGGAACCCAGGGAAGGAGTTTGAGCAACCACTTCGGACGGATTGTAATCAACTCATTGTGACCCTGATTCCCCCACTACTTCATGAGCTTCTTGAGCGATGATCTTACTTGTTATTACACCCCAGCCTCTGGCATCATGCCTGGCATACAGTAGCCAACCCCCCCCCCCATCAATTTCAACAGAATAGTACTCAGAGGGAAACTGCTACAGCTTTTGAAGAGCAAACTGCAGTTATCTGAAAAATTGCCAGCTAAATGAGGCATTCTTGGCAAAAGGTCACACTGGACCACAGTGTGGTCCGATGGGAAGACTCAGCAACCGCAGGCCGAGGCCTCCCCGTCACTGCAGGATTTGCTGAGGGTGCAGATCTGCTCATCTGAGCAGCACTGGTTGCTGCTTCTGAAAAGCAGAGTACAGTCCCAAGGAGCTTTTCCTGTGGCTTCTTACAGAGCAGGAGACATAACCAGGCTTCTCCTCTCTGCTCCCAGGTTTGGCATAAATACGTAATGAACCTGAGGATGATTAGCGATGTTTCCCTGCTCCTCTCCGCATGGCCTACTTTTGCTAGCAATGTTGTGCCTTTAAAGTAAGCCACTAGCAAGTGCAGGGTGCTGCTTGCGTTCTCTTGCCAACTTGCAGTACAGGGCTGAGGCGTAAAACACAGTGCAAGCGACCTCTACAATATGCACTCAGATAGTCAAATCCCCTTACCCCAGATCCCACTTACGGAGATGTATTTTCCACATCTGTCAAAAGTCAAGGAAGATTATATGGACTTGCCTGGCTTCAGAAAATGGTAGTGGGGGTGGACATTGTATATAGCAAGGAAGCTGATGGCCTTCAAAACAGAAATCAAAAGATCAAAGGCGTGAAGTGTAAAGGAGACAGTTTTACTAAATCACCATAAAAAAACTAAGAAAACAACCAGGTGTGATGGTGCATTCCTGTAGTCCCAAAACTCAGGGAAACTGAGGCAGAAGGATTGCAAATTTGAGCCCACCCTGAGCAATTTAGAGACTTAGCTAGACTCTGTCCTAAGAGTAAAAAATAAAATAAAATAAAATAAATAGAAGCCCAGGGATTTAGCTCAGTGGCATAAGCGCCTGTCTGGCAAGTGCAAGGTCATGAGTTCAATCCCTGGTGCAAAAAAAAAAAAAATTAGAAAAGGTTAGAAATGTAGCTCAGTGCAAAGGCCTTGGGCACAGGTGAGAGTAATGCCAAAATTAATCAATCAATATTAGTAGAATTGTTGATGTGAAACCAAATTAAATTGAGTGGGATAAAAATGACATAAGCATCTCAGGTCTTCTATGGGCTCTATCAGAACAAATAAATGTTGGCACCTTTGTCCCTGCCTGGTTCTAAGTGGGGAATTGCAGCTTATTTTGGTGTGTCTTAGTTGGACTGCCACACGCAGACGGATAATGCAGACAACTGTGGCGTTTACGTTAACTTATCTGTTACTTGGGGAGAAGCGTGGAGCGGGATGGGGGTGAAAGCAGAAGAAAAGGAAACCGAGTGGGAGAACAAGTCCTGCAAGCAGGTTCCAAACTGCAGATGTATTCTGTCTGCTCGCAATTTGTTTTTAAAAAGGTCTGGATTCTTTTCCAATGTAGAGAATTCATATTTGTGAATTTCATAGAAATATCCAGAATTTTCACTTCTCTCGGAAAGTCTACCCGCTTCCCACAGGGTAGGGCAGGGCAGGGTTGACCTGCTGCCTCTTCTGGAGTCCTGTACCCTGTGCCAGTCCCTGGGTTCACCCATTCAAACCACTTCCTGTCCTGCATTGATCTTTGGGTTTGAGACTCTCAATATTGTTAGCAAATGCTATAGATTATTAGTTTCTTATTTTAATATATCATGATATAAAATATATAATATAAAATTGGCCTTCTTTTAGTGCTGGGGATACTGAGCTATAGCCCCAGCCACTTATTATTTATTTATTTATTTATTTGAGACAGGGTCTCCTTACTAAATAGCTAAATTGCCCAAGCTGGTCTCAAACTTGAGATCCTCCTGCCTTGGTCTCCTGAGTAGCTGGATTACCAGTGTGTGCCACTGTGACCAGCTAAAATGGGCACCTTAACCATTTTTAAGTGCACAACCCAAGTGCTGTACCACCACCACCTCCATCCATCTTCAGGTGTTTTGTTTTATTCTCCAAAAAGTGAAGCTCCGTTTCCCTTCAACAGTAACTCCCTTCCCTGGCTCCCCACTCCCTAGCAACCACCCTCCTGTCTCCACACACTTGACTGCCTTCCCTTCGTGGAAGAGGACTCCTCCAGGGTGCGTCCCTGACTGACTTGTAGCAGTCAGCATGCTGAACTCCAAAGAGGATTTTCACAATGACTCTCGAGGAACAGCTGCTGTCACCTCATTCCCTCGTTGCCAGGAAATGAGGAGAAATGGCTTCACCCACATCCGCAGGGATCCCAGAATAGTCTCCCTCCCGCTCCAGAGATTGATTCATTAGGAGGCTGTATGGATGTGATGTCCACACCCGAGAATAGTTGCAGGAGCCCCTGGTGCTGCTGGAGTTCGGAGGAGTGCTGGCCGTCCTCCCCCACCATGGCTTCCCTCCTCCCCTGTCACCTGCTCAGCCAGTGGGAGGAGGAGGCCAGACTGTGCTTGCACTCAGTGGCGCTGAAGCCCTGTGTGGCCCTCCTGGGTTCATTGTTTCTTAAGCAAATTTATTCAAAGCCAGTGCTGCTCAACGCAAGTCAATGACTTCTCTTTCCTTTCCCTCCACTCAGGTGCTCCTAGGAATGTGTCTCACAACCCAATGCTTGGTCCCTGACGTACTTTCTTCTACTGATTACACCAGGGATTGAACCCAGGATCTTTGCACTGAGCTATGTCCCCAGGTCTTTTTTAATTTTATTTTTCATTTTAAGGGTTTCACTAAGTCACTAAGTTCCCCAGGCTGGACTTGAACTCGTTGTCCTCTTTCAGCCTCCCAGAGCGCTGACACACTTTCTCACTTTGGTCTCACAATAAATTCTTGCTTTATTAAGGTGTAAGGTTTAATTTTACTTAAAGTTCAGCCTCTTCATGTTACTGTAATCAATGACCCTGTGTGTACGTGTGCATGTGTGCACGCATGCGTGATGCTGGGGATGGAACCTGGAGCCTCGCTCGTGCCAGCCAAGTACTCCTGAGACACATCTTTCCAGCCTCTCAACATGAATTTTCCCTGGAGATTGATGGGGATAGAGGGGAGAGAACGAGGTGGGGAGAATAGGCAAGAAAAGACAAGCTTCCGAGCATCAATAACCTCTCCTTGGTGTGGAAGAATTACTGTCAACCACTGTAGACATGAACAATGCGGTCTAGCGCTTCTCTATTTATGATGGTGGCAATGAAAATAACTTAGTTCTTAACCAATCCTTTTAAAGAAGTGATTGCACAATGTCTCTGTGAATGTCGAAAAACAGAAATAGAGCCATGAAGAATTTCTTCCATCTGCCAACCCAAACACTGGCTGGAGGGAGATGCAAACAGCACTGGTTGAGGAACGGGACCACGCCCCCCCCCAGCACACCCATCTGACACCAGGTAGCTGGAGTCTGCTCCTTCAGCCACTTAATCGTGTGGTGGTCAGGCTGAGGTCACCCTTTCTGGATGGCATCTCTGACCCGGAGGCAAACAGTGACATTTACCAGGATGAGCACCAGTGCCTGGACACTCTGGGGACAGCAGCCTGGTTACCCAACCACCGCCAAGGGCACAGTGAGGGTGATCAGAGATGCATTTCAAACAGCTTGTTCATCTTGGGAACTTCGCACAGGAACAAATAGGTGACAGCATGTGGGGTGCTGCTTTTGTGGTTGCAAATGTCTGTTTGGGTTGGAAGGCATCTGACAGGCAACGGGCTCCTTCTAGAGGGGGCGCAGACGTCACCTTAAAATGACATGGGGAGTTGGTGAGTCCTTACCTCTCCACCCACGGATCCCCAAGCTTTGCAAGAGGCAGCCAGGTTGTCAGAACCGGAATATGAAAACTCCTACACAGTTTGGAGTTTGCTCTTGACAAGAAAAAAATAAATCTCTGCAATGATCTCTTACTATTTCTAAGAGCAAAGGGAGAGAGAGCTGTGTCTTGAAATTTGATTTGGTCCAAGGTCAAGCAGACCTCAAGGTCATGGCTTCTGTGGGGTCCTTGTGGAGCTGTGGTGGGGTGGGGCCGGAGTGAGCCAACGACTGGCCGGGACAGGCACAGGAGCAGCCCTGTTTCCTGTGCCCCACGTCGCAGGTAGAAGCAGACAGGTAGACCGCAGGGAAGGGGCACACAGTTCAGACACCCCACCCAGGCAGGAGCGGAAGCCTCGGGCTGTTGCGCTGCAGGGTGAAGGGTCTCTGTTCTTCCGGAACGGTGCCAGGAGCACTGAGCTGCGCCAGTACTGAGTCCGAATCACTGTGTGCATTGGGGCTGTGCTGGGCCCAGCAAAGCAGTGTTGCAGCACAGATCTGCTCCGAAGTGTGGAAGGTGACATCCTCAGGGACACAGGCCAAAACCCGAGCAGGGAAGGGAGGCAGTGGCAACGTGTCTATGAGGAGAGAATTTTTCGGATTCTGGGCATAATTCACTTAGCATCCAACTGTCAGGGTTCTGTCCTCCCCACACTTCGATTTTTCTATATTTTCCATTTGCTTTCAAATGTCAGACAACACTGTTACACACACAGCTTGCATCATCATATTCCGGAGAATTTCTGGGCAAGGCAGCAGTGGGAAGGGTGGCCTTCCTGGCATCTGCCCTCAGTTGTGGTCAGTGGGGTGGCAGCACTCTGTCTCTCCCTATGTCTCTCTGGCTCTCACTCCTACTAGGGACTGAACCCAGGGCCTTTGCACTGAGCTACATCCAAGCCTTTTTCTTTATCTTTTATCTTGAGACAGAGTCTAGTGCTACTCCTGCCTCAGCTTCCAAGAGAGCTGGGATTACAAGTAGGCACCACTCTTTAGGAAGCCTTCCCTTTCTAGGTGACAGGCAGGCAGCTGATGAGGCAATCCAGGAAGGCAGATCCTGCTGGTTCCCTTTCTCACTTACTGGCCAGGACAAGCATTCACATTTTCCTTAACACTGGCCATCCTTTCCTTGAGGTGGTCTTGACCTTCTGAGATCTGTATCCCATCTTCTTCTCCAGCCACACCCCCATCCCCGCCGTAGTTCCCCAGATTGCCGACCTCCCTGTCACAAGAGGCTGTGTAAATCTGCTCACTCCGTGTCCTGGCTCTCCCTGTCCCTACGCCCAATTTCCTCCCCCTTCTTTGGGCTGAATCCTGCTCGCCCTCCTGCTCAGCTGCAATGTCACTCTCTCTAGGGAGCCCTTGTGCCCGCTGCCAGAGTCCAGTGGCTGCTGCCAGGGAACCTGGGCCACCATCAGAAGGACATGGCTTAACACCATGGCGTCTGGTTTACTCACTCCCCCACCAGCCTGTGTTTCTTGGCAGCCAGGACTCTCTTTCTTTTTTAAAAAATGTACATTTTATCAGTGTATCATATTTTATAAAATTCTGGGTTTCAATGTGGCAGTTTCCTACCTACCTGTAACATTTTGATCATAATAATAGTATTCTCCCTTCTCCTCCCATCTCTTTTTTTTCCCCCTAAGTGTCCACATAGTAGGGAAACGTGACACTTTTCTTGCCCAGTTTGGCTTATTTCCCTCAACATGATGATCTCCAGGTGCAGCCACGCTCTGCAAGTCACACAATTTTGTTCTTTTTATAGCTAAATAATATTCCATTGTGTAGACACACCATATTTTCTTCACCCATTCATTCATTGATGGGCACCTAGGCTGGTTGCTTATCTGGGCTGTTGTGAATCGTGCCACAATAAACACGGGCATGCAGGTGTCCCTACTGTGTGAGCACTTTCTTTCAGGAACATACCAAGCTGTGGTACAGCTGGGTCGTGTGGTAGCTCTCTGTGTAGCTTTCTGAGGATTCTCCAGATTGGCTTCACAGTGTCTGTACTAATTTCCATTTCCCCTGGCAGCATGGGAGGCTTCTTCTTTCCTGAATCCTCACCAGCATTTACCATTTTTTGTTTTCTTGATGACGGTCGAGCGTGGAGCCCGTGCTGATTTTATTCGTCACTTTATAGAGGGTGCAGGGGAGTGGTGAAGGAACGGTTGGATTTGTCTGTCTTGAGCCTCTTCCTTGGAGACAGTTTCCCCAGGGTGCTCCTCCCCACTGTGCATAGACTCTGCTAGACTCACCGCAGCCCTTGGGGACTCCTATGAGGCATCTATCAGAGACGGGAGAAACCAAAGCATTGCTTCTGACAGCGGGTGAGTGGGGTGTTTTCCCTGTCCTCTATGCAGGAGCCCCAGCTGGGAGTCCCTTCACTCAGTTCCACGTCAATGCTTCTACCTGGGCCCTGTGACACCCACCCCCCACCGGCTGCAGGCTCAGTGCCACAAGCCTGACCCTGTCCCGTAGCCTGGGTTGTCTTTTTATGCCACAGAGCCACTGCCTATAAATGAGGAAGGTTTCTTCGATTTCCTCCCTGGCTTTAATTCACCTACAGTGGCCCCCAGACCCAAGGAAAATGTTAGCTTGTATTTACCAGTTTATTCATGAGGATACACAGATTCTGGTGGACAGTCCCTTGGGGCGGAGGCTTAGGGTGGCCGGGAAGCTGATGGGAGCTGACAGGCAGCCCTTCCATGTGTTGGGTTAAGTCCCCTAGTGTTGAACCCTTGGGTTGGTCGTTACCTGGCAAGCTCCCAAACCCTGTGCTTGTGGATTTCTGTGAGGGCTTCGTTAGGAACCTCATTACACCACTGGCCCTTGGGGACCAACTTGACAAACCCGACCTAACTCCTCCCCAGAGATTGGGGGATGGGCTAAAAAGCCTGGCCCTCTAATTTTGCCTTGGTCATTCTGGGATGATCAGTCCCCATCTTGAAGCTACCTAAAGCCAGCAGCATCACCACAGCTCATTAGCATACAAAAGACACTCTTCTGGGCCATGAGTCCCAGGGTTTTAGGGGCTGTGGGCCAGGAAACAGGGGCGCAGACCAAATCTACATTCTTATCAAACTGTTACCTATGGCATTGGGTAGGGGTGGGGAATGTTAGTGTGCACAGGACTCACCTGGGGCCCTGTTAGCAGGCAGGGTCTACCTGGGACCCCCGTTAGCAGGCAGGATCTAAGGGGGCTGCGGGCGCCTGCAGCCCCGGTGACTCTCCTGGGGGACTGCAAGTTAGGGGCTCTGTCTCAGAGAAAAAGCCTGCTGGTCTATGCAGCCCGCTGGTCTCACTGTTTACTTAGCGTGCATTGAGTCCCAGAATTGGAAAAAAGAAAAAGAAAAAAGAAACCAGTTCTGGCTTGGTTGTTGCCAGGAGACCCACAAAAATTTCTTTACACTGACCCCAGGATTCTGGGATCACATAAGAACTCTGTGGCAAAATCTGAAAATACTGAGTGCTCTCTAGGAGAGTTTTAATTTTGGTAATGCCTGATCTTATTAAGCACAGAGGTAACAGGGGTCCCTGAAGGCTAGTGCCTCTTATTCCTGCATCTAGCTCTCTTCTCCTTTGGCTAATGTAGAGGCCGTTAAAGTTAAATGCTCACTTTCTGAGTCTTCCCTTGCTGCTTTGGAATGAATACATTTCATGCAACCAGTGATGAACAGTAGTCAGTCCTTAGTTTCTTCCTTAAATATTAACAAGATGGCCTCAGTTACAGAACTAATTCCAGCAATTCAGAGGTACCAGGCCAGTGACTCTGATTTATCTTTTCTTTTATGCTTCTTACCTCATAGTCACAGAATAGTTGCTGCAGCTCAGTAAGACCAACATCTTGTAATATCACCAGAAATCTAGTCATTGTCAAATCTCTTTGATAACAATTTTTTCTGCATTTGGTTTATCTGAATCAGGATCATATTACATGTCGCAAACAATATCATATGTCTTAAGTTCCAGACTTCTTTTTATAAGGTAAAAATGAATTCCTATCTGTTTAAGACAGACTTACTGGAGTTTTACATTATGTCTGATTATAATACAGTATATAAATTTTTTTCAAGGCACAGTCTTGTTACACTGGCCAAGATGGTCTCACTCAGACTTGTGATTCTTTTGCTACAGGCTCTGCAGTAAGTAGAACTACAGGTGCCCCCCACCTCCCCTGACCAGTAAACAATCTGGAGCTCACTATGTAGTGCAGGTGGCCCTCCTACCTCAGCCTCCTGAGTGTTGGGATTGTGGGCATGCATCAACACATCCAGCTAATATTTAAACTATTGTTTTATTATCTGTCATGCAGCTATACACTTGCTGTCCTTGTGTAGTGGTGCATGCCTATAATCTCATGGATTCTTGGAAGCTGAGGCAGAAAGAACGAAAGTCTGAGGACCCCAGCCTTAGCAATTTAGCTAGATCTTGTTTCAAAAAAAAAAACAAACCCAAAAATCTAAATTTTAAAAGGAAAGGAAAGGACAGCTCAGTGTGAAAGTCCTGGGTTTAATCCCCAGAACCATAAAAAGAAAATGGCAGAGAAGGCAAAGGAGAGGAGGGAGCGGAGGAGGAGGAGGAGGAGGAGGAGGAGGAGGGAAGGCGGCAACTGTAATTCTGTTTATTAAACTAGTCCCCTATTGTTGGGTGTTTGAGTGGGAAACTGGGACAGCCCGTGTCCTGGCGTTCATAGTTCCTTGTGCCTAAGCTGGCTCCTCCCGGAGGAAGGAGGTCACTCTGTAACACTGCTTCCGCACTTAGGGATTGCTTACAGTAACCCCAGGAAGTACTTTATATGCATTATTTCTTCAAATTCTTCCATACCAGAGGAGGTCTGTTCTGTCCCAATTTTCAGAAGTTGATGCTAATCCACAGAGCCAAAAAAGAGGGAGGCTGCAGTCATTACCCTCCCTCCTCAGGCCTTTATTTCTTAGACTCAGTTTCTAAGTTCCGAAGGTCAAAATGCTGTGTTGTTCTAAATTGTTTAGGTGATGCTGGGGGCTTCTTTGTGTTGGCTTAACCGCGTTTCTAGTTTGGTGTTGTGTTTTGTGCAGGGGATTCAAACCTAGGGCTCAGGCCTGCTAAGAACTCTTCCTGAGTTGCACCCTTCTTTCTGTCATGTTAATCAGCTCTGGAAGCCTTTCTTGAGGTTGGCTGTACAATTTGCAGAGTGACTAAAAAATGACCTCCCACTTATCACTCCACTGTCTCCCCCTCTCCACTATCTGAGGTATCACTGGCTCCATTCCTTAGACCCTAACAAGACTGGGGATCAAACGATTCCTAGCTTGAGAAACAAAAGAAACTCATCCGCTCTTCCCCAATGGATTCGGATAAAACTGATGACAGAGTCAGGCACCACTTAATGAAGAAGATCAAGCCAGGTGCCAGGAAACGGCACCCGAGATGGCTCACATTTATGCTGTGTGGGTGTCACTATCACTTCGCCATACCAAGCTGTGAAGGTCCCCTCTGTCTGCCAGCTGGACATGTTTTACTGAGAACCTAATTTTCTCTTTGTTTCTATTCTCTGTACTAGTGGGTTGGCTCAGTAAGAAAAATGTGAGATCTTTTGTTTGCAAAGAAAAGGAAAGAAAGAGAGAGAAGGAAGAAGAGGAAAG
>PVLA01009070.1:0-80165 GCA_004027455.1 Hydrochoerus hydrochaeris
CTTCCTTCCTTCCTTCCTTCCTTCTTCCTTACAAGATATAGAAAGGCTCAGTTCTATTTTTAATTAATCTTATCAAACCAACTGTTGAAATTTGTAGAAAATATTCTTTCTTTAAAAATACTTTCTTCAAAATTGATTTAAAGAGTATGAAAAAATGCAAACCACTGCTACTGATATACAAAGAAAATCTAAATGCTATAAGTACAGAGAAAAATCAGCAAGAAAATACAACAAAAAGGGGGAAAGAAAAGATCAATGCTACCCAAGACTCAGGTCAGTAGTTAATAAAATAAGTATGATGTTTAGTTAGAAATGAAGTGTTAGTGTATTTATGAAAAATGAGGTACATATCCTAGGAAGTTATCTTTCTTTTATATCTGGTATGGATTATACTTGTAAAAGTAAATTGCTTAATAATTAAGGAGCAAGCAAACTAGGAGGGATAGCAGATAAAGAGGTAAGTTCAGGTTTTAAATGTGTGTTATACATGACAAGTTGCAGATACTTGATGGAAAAATAATAAAAACAATAATCTATGCAGAGTATCTCGTTTGATACTCAAAGACACAAATGATTTGAATCATTTAGCCCAGGAACAAGAAGTGTGGGGTGTGACTTTGGCATGTGAAACAGGCATGTGAGTACTGACAGTGTAGCATGTAGTAAATGGGCATAACGTCCAACAGATACAGAGCTGAAATAGACCAATTGTTAACAATTGTTAAAATAGGATCGAAGTTTTAAGCTTTTCCAGAGAATTAGATCTTTTGAAGTCTTTTCACACTGTATGATTCTTAAATTTATTGTAAAATGTTATATGATACTGTTGGGTGTGTAATATTTTTACCATTATATTTATTATAGATCTCTCCCTTAGGATCATAAATAAACTTTCTTTGTCCAGTCTCACGATTGTCACTGGGAATGTAATTTTGTTGGATGGTAATGCCAAGAATACTTTGTTTTTGTTTGCATTTGTTTGATTTATCTTTGTCATAACTTTGCTTTTAACCTTTGACATGACCCATGGCTTTTTTTCTTGTTGTAGTCATAGTGAACTGATTTGAACTTTCAGTCACACTGATCTCATGATCAGGTGGAAAATGTGATGGATTTTAGAAAATAAGACTAACATTTAGTAGTCAAATAAAGTTTTTGGTAATATTTTTGGCCAGGTGATGTTAGTCACTGTAATTCAGATAACATTGAAATAGCCTCTTGTTTCATCTAGAAATAGTGATGGTAGCACAAATATTCAGTATTTCCATAAGGTCTTTTATAATGCCGAATCATTAAATATAATAGTAAACTCTATGAAAGCTATTTACAGTACTAAGCCAACTACTAACTGTTCAGTGTCTTAAACAAATGGAAAACAAAAAATACAAATGAATGTTTGCATAAATAATTAAATTGCTTTTGAGTATTCAACAAGGCAAACAAAATAAAAATGTAAAGACATTGAACATGCACTGCTTTTAGTTCTAAGAATTAGAAGTTTTTATTTTTAATTATAGATACTAAATGGAATAACTCATTTTTATTTATGCAATGCTATGAAATTATTCTTAAGCTTTTTTTAAGGTTCCTAGTAATAAAACATAATAATGGTTAATTGCTTAGCATTTGACCTTTTCTTTCAGTAATGTTAAATGAGGAAAGTTTTTTTTAATTCCAGTTCGCTCATGCACTCAATGGAGAACTAGATTAAGTTCTTTAAATAATAACTTATTGTTAAGCCAGGATATAGAGTAAAAAGAGAGGAGAATGATATTCCAGGCATGGATTTAATAGCTCTGCCATATAGGTTTTAGAGTTTGATCTAAGTTCCACAGGATGTGGGAAGAATCACATCTTTCATTAGTGATGGATGTCACACAAAAGGACATGCAGCGGATGTGGTTTCACAATGCGTGAGGATGAGCTGTTAGTTGATTTCAAAGGATCAACTGCAAAATTAGCAAATTGCATTTGGGTTTCTAAACTAGATCAGTGGAAATGCAAATAAGAAATCAGCTGGCAGTCTTCAAGCTGCTGGCCTGGTGGTGACACTCAGCTATCAGACACTGTGATGTCATTTTCAAGTACATAGATCAGAATTGAAATCATAATAAATCTGAAAATGTAGCAGTAAGAGTAGCAATTTTCTTAGTCATTTTCCATCATTTAAGTTGAAGTCGTTACCTCTCAAATTTCACCTGAACACATGCCTTTTTGGTTTTACGCTAAAAATGACTCAGAAGATTAAAGTAAGAAGAGTACTTATGAACACAAGTGAATGTGTTCTTTATGCTATGTATGGTACACTAAACTTTCAAAGAGGGCTTTATCTGATAAACCATTTAATTAAACAAAAATCTGATCTACTAATTAAACTGTCTGAGATAGTGTAGCGCTCCATGGGATTTGAAAATAGCATTCTGGTAAAAGATGAGTATTGCATTACACATGTTGAAATAGTCTTATTTCAACCAGCTTTCAATTATCTGGATGAGAGGTCTAACTTCAAGACTTAATATTTTCTCTCTGTTAGCTCTGTCGCCACCAAAATTCTATTATTATTTAGTCAGCATCCACAAAAGCTCACATTGCTGTTGGGTGTTTAGTATTTCCATGAAAGCCAGCTTGTTTAGATGGGTTTCATTCCTTCTTGTAGGTCGATGAGGTCATGCTGACTCTGAAGCAGGCTTTCAGCACGGCTGCAGCACTACAGAGTGCCAAGACCCAGATCAAGCTGTGTGAGGCCTGCCCTATGCACTCTCTGCACAAGCTCTGTGAAAGGATTGAAGGTACAGTATAACTTGGCCTTTCCAGAGAGGAGTTTGCTTTGGCACTTGGGAAATGAGAGAGTCCCTACTGTCACTGAATAGTTCTTTGTCTCTGTAGGAAACAAGAACCCAGAGAATCATTTTTCATGTCCAGTCAGACTTGAGTGGGCTGTCAGTCTCTCCTAGGTGCTTGACTTTCCCTCTCTGTTTCTCTTTCCTTTTTTCCCTTATGAATGCCCTCCAGGAAGGGACTTGTATTTCCCACAGTTCTTAACTCCCTGCTGTGTGCACAGTGGGAACTGAGCAAATATTTGTTGGACAAATGAAGGGAGGCAAAGCTATCACTGACTGTTTAATTCTTTTCTTTTTTTTCCTTCTTACTTGGTGATATGTGCTTACTCTTTTTCTATAAAAGTGTAGAACTGTAGTGAAAGTTGCTTGGCTTTTGAGGGGCATTTGTGAATGACAGATTGTAGAGGTGATATCATGAAACAGGCTTTTAAAAAAATGTGTTCTGAGGAGGAGGAAGGGCACATGGAGAGGTGACCCCATTTTACCTTCCTTTCAATTATCTCTCCTAACAAAAAATATTAAAAACTACTGCACAAAAGAAGAGACCATATTTAATAAAGTGTTAAGTTAAGTGTCTGCTATGGACCAGGCAATGCACTGGTTCCTGGGATACAGAAATGTTTGAGATATGGCTGCGCCTCTAGAAAGCTTTCAGTCTAGCGTGGAAGATAAGCACCAGGAGCAAAGAAATTTAATTTAACAATAGGTGGAAAGAGTGCAGACTCCAGCACAAAGGGGGAGGTGTCTCTACTTATTGCAAGTGCAAGATATGATTTCTGTTGTGTAGGCAGTGGAACCTGAGGTATGTGGTAACAACAATGATGAACAGCAGTATTATCCACACAACAGTGTGCTCAAAACCTACTTCAATTTAATATTCAGATTTAAGAATTCATAACTATCATTTTATAGAATACAAGTTATTTTTTTAAAGGTGGACAATTTATTTATTTAAAGAGAAAAGCATGTAAAGGGTAGAGATAATATAGAATTTTAAAAAAAGATAATAAG
The DNA here is from genome assembly GCA_004027455.1 of Hydrochoerus hydrochaeris. NCBI lineage: Eukaryota > Metazoa > Chordata > Mammalia > Rodentia > Hydrochaeridae > Hydrochoerus > Hydrochoerus hydrochaeris. The sequence continues at coordinate 3,852 of PVLA01009070.1, forward strand.
AAATCACTAGTTGATAAATTACATATTGTCCTCTTAGAAATAGTTGTTCAAGTTACAAAATTAAAGCATATAAAGTAGATATTCAAACAGTGAGAGTGTAAACAGCTACATGCATCTCTACATGTATTTCTATCCTTTCTGTATTAGAGGGAAAAACAAAACATGGCAAGACAAAACAAATTCCTATAAAAACATGAAACCAGAGTTGTATAAAACCATAGTACAAGGTGATCTACAATGATCACTGTGTTGTTTCTTATTATCTTCGATAGAATTGTCTATATCATCAGGCATAATTTCTGAGGGAGAATTAATATGAACTAATTAACCTAAAATTGCACATGCTATATTAAGTAAAAGTCTCATGTCTTGATACAAATATTTATAATATGTGTAAATGGTGACATTTTCTTTCTTTATTTTTGAAGAGAATAAAACCAAATGAAGTAAAACAGATGGAGTCAATCCAAACACAACAATGAACATGGTACATGACCTTAAAAAAAGTACAAGGAAGTCAATAATGGCTACCATAAGGCCTCTTGTTATCTTCAAAAGAATTGCCCATACCATCGGGGTATAAGATCAAACAAAATAAAATCAAACAAAATAATATGGAAGAAAACCAATAAAAACAAAACAATGGAAGCAGAACTTCAAAACAAGAAAGTAGTAAAACCACCGTGGGTACCATAATGCATCTTATTATCTTCAAATTAGTTGCCTATACCATCAAACATGATACAATCAAACAAACAAAGTAGAACAAAATCAGTCAAAACAAAACAATGAAAGCAATACAGGCCTTCAAAACAAGCTTATAGGAACTCAATAATGCCTACCATAATATATCTTATTATGTTTGAAATAGCTGTCCATGCCATCAAATATAATAAGCTTAGATCAACCTAAACAGAATAAAACCAAACTAAACAGAACAATGAAAACAATATGGGTTTCAAATCGAATTTGTTTTAATTTCAAGAAATACAAATTAAAACAGCAGTAAGATATCATTAACAAATTAGTTTGATAACAGTAGCCACTGCCTTCCCTTTTTAGACACTGCCTACCCTTTCACTTTCAGGGTATGTATTGTGCATTTTTTAAAATTTACAAAAAAGGGGCTGGGGATTTAGCCCAATGGCATAAGTGCTTTCGTGGCAGGCTCATGGTCATGAGTTTGATCCCTGGCATCAAAAAAAAAAAAAAAAAAAAAAAAAAAAAAAAAAAAAAAAAAAAAAAAAAAAAAAAAAAAAAAAAAAAAAAAAAAAAAAAAAAAAAAAAAAAAAAGAAAGAAAGAAAAAGAAAAACAGAAAAAGGGATAGAAATGATACAAAATTAAAGAAAAATGAATAACATAAAGAAATCATCATTAGTTGATATATTACATATTGTTTTCTTAGTAGGTGTTCAACTTACAAAATCAAAGCATAAAAAATGAACAGATAATCAAACAATGACAGCACGAACTATTCTGTTCTTTTGAGCACTTTCTTTCCCTTTCATTATTACAATATCTATTATACATTTTGGATTTTATTACTCTTTCAGTTTTTTATTATTATTTATTTTTTACACTAGAGAGACAATACAATATTTACCAATTTATTTCACTTATGAGGATAGTCTCAAGTTACCTCCATTTACCTATAAAAGCCTCAAGATTATCCTTTTTTACAGCTGAGTAATATTTCATTGTGTAAAAATACCACTTTTTTTCCTTCCATTTTGCAAGTGATAGGCATTTTGGTTATTTCTAAGATTTAACTATTATAAGTTGTGTTGCTATAAACATGGATGTACATATATCATTTTGACATGACCTTTGCAGTTTTTCTGGGAAAATACCTAGGAGGGGAATAGCTGGTTTGAATGGAACTTCCAATCCTAGTTTTTTGAGGAATCTTCATTACTGATTTCCACAGTGGCTACACCAGTCTACACTTCCACCAACAGTGGAGAAGTTTTCCTTTTTCCCCACAGCCCCACCAACATTTGTTATCAGATGATTTCTTGATGGCAGCCATTCTTTCCGGGGTGAGATGATATCTTACTGCTGTTTTAATTTGTATTTCTTGAATGACTAGTGATGGTGAACATTTCTTCATGTATTTAGTTCCCATTTGTATATCATCATCTGAGAAATGTGTGTTCATCTCTGATGCCCATTTTTAGAGGAAGTCTTTGAATTTGGGGGGGGCTTAATGTTTTTCAGTTCTTTATATGTTCTGGATATAAGTCCTTTGTCTGAGGGATTGTCAGCTAAAATTCTTTCCCATTCTGTGGGTTTTCTTTTCACTTTGTTGGTGATTTCTCTGGAAGTACAAAAACTTTTTGGTAATATGAGATCCCAGTTGTTGATTCTCTGAAGTGTTTCCCATGCAGTTCACATTTTGTTCATGAATTCTCTGCCTGCCCCTATATATCCAAGATTTTTACCTACCTTGTCCTCCAATAGATTTAGTGTTTATGTTTTAATATTTAGATCCTTGATCCATTTTGACTTTAGTTTAGTGTATGGTGATCGGCATGGGTCTAGTTTCAATCTTCGGCATGTGGAAAGCCAATTTTTCAACACCATTTATTATAGAGTTTATCTTTTTTCCAGTGAACATATTAACCCTTTTGTCAAATATAAGGTGGCTGAGTATCTTTGTAGTAGTGTTTGCATCTTCTAATCTGTTCCATTGATCCCCAGGTCTATTTCTTTGCCAGTACCATGCTGACTGTATCACTGTGGCTTTGTAGTATAGTTTCAAGTCAGGAATTGAGATGCCTCCTGTCCTGCCTTTGTTGCCCAGAATTGCCTTTGCTATTATAGGTTTCTTCTGTTTCCAAATGAATTTGGGAATATTTTCTGTAGATCTGTAAAGTATGTTAATGGTATTTTGATTGGGATTGCATTAAATCTATATAACAGTTTTGGGAGTATGGTCTTTGTCAAATATAAAGTGGCTGAGTGTCTTTGTAGTTGTGTTTGCATCTTCTAATCTGTTCCACTGATTCTCAGGTCTATGTCTTTGCCAGTACAATGCTGATTTTATCACTGTAGCTTTGTAGTATAATTTCAAGTCAAGAATTGAGTTGTTTTCTGCCTTGCCTTTGTTACCCAGAATTGCCTTTGCTATTCTAAGTTTCTTTCATTCCCAAATGAATTTTGGGAGTATTTTCTCTAGATCTGTAAAGTATGTCAATGGTATTTTGATTGGAATTGCATTAAATCTGTATAACAGTTCTGGGAATATGGCCATTTTCACAATGTTGGTTCTTCCTAACCAGGAGCAAGAGATATCTTTCCATTTTCTAATATCCTCTTCAGTCTGCTTTTTTAGAGTAACATAATTTTCAGTGTATAGATCTTATACTGTATTGTGCATTTTGGATCCCACTAACTCCTTTAGTTTTTTATACCAGGGAGGCAACATGATATTCACCCATGTGACTCTGAATGTTTTCATCCATGAGCATAATCTCAAGTTGTATCCATTTACCTGTAAGAGCCTCAAGGTTATTTTTCTTTATAGCTGAGTAGCTTTCCATTGTTTAAAAGTGTCATGACTTTCTTATCCAGTGTGCTGCTGATGAGCAAACTACTCCAACTTCTTTCTGGTTCCCTGTCACACAGAGCATTGTTCTCTCTCCTTTGACTTTCAGTCTGTGAACCCCCTTTTGGGTTAAATGTGTTTCTTCTATGAAGCATATTGATGGGCCCTGTCTCTTGATGCACTCTACCTGTGTTTCTTTTTATTGGTGAACTGAGACCATCTATATGAGTGATTATGGCCAACATGCTCTGCTTCATCTGCCATGCTATTTTCCTGCTGTTGGTTGCCTGCTTTTCCCCTTCATTGCATTGTCTGCCCCACTAAGTGATCCCCCTCTGCCACTGTTCCTGGAACTATGGTCTTATCTCTCTCTAGAATGTTCTTCAATATTTTTTGTAGGGTTGTTTTGGTGGTCATGAATTCCTTCAGTTGTTCTTTGTCATGGAAGTATCATGTTTCTCTATTAATTTTGAAGGATAGTTTTGCAGGGTACATCAGTCTGGGTTCAACATTGTTTTCTTTCAGGACTTGGAATACTTCGCTCCAAGCTTTTTTTGACTTGATAGTTTGTGTTGAGAAGTCTGTCATGATTCTGTTGGGTTTTCTTTTATAGGTGATATTTTTCTTTTCTCTAACAGCTTTTAATAGTCTGTTCTTGTGTTGAATTTCTGGGATGTTGATTATTATATGTCTGGGTATAGATTTATTTTGGTTATGGCTAGTTGGAATCCTATATGCTTCACTTATTTGGATGTTACTTCCTTTTCCTGTGCTTGGGAAGTTTTCTGATATTATTTCTGTAAATAGACTTTTAATGTCATTTGGGTTGACCCTTGCTTTTTCACTCACACCTATTATTCTTAAGTTATGTTTCTTTTGGTTGTCTTACAGCTATTGAATTATTACTTCCTGGTTCCCTGTTATTTTTAAGAGATCTTTGCTTTCATGATCTCAAGCTGCAAACCTGTCTTCAAGGTTTGAAAGTCTATCTTTAGTTTCTTTCAAATGGTTTTGCCAGCTTTCAATGAAGTTTTTAATTTCCTGGATATCTCTTTGGATCTCTTTCATGTATTCTGAATCTTTTTTATATTGTTCATTCAAGGTTTCCCTCATTTTCCTATGCTCCTCTATTCTTCCATCTATGTCTTCTTTAGAGGTGTTTAGCAATTCTTTTATTATGTTTCTCATTTCTTTTTTACCTGAGAGAGTATTTCTGTTCTAATTTCTTTTATAGCCTCATGAAGTTATTTCTTTACTTCAGTTGCCATCACTTCAGAAACTTCAAGTGTGCAACTCCTGATTTCTTCCGTGTTTACATCTCCTGGATGAGCTCTGCTTGAGTTGGAGGCCAGTGTCTGCCTTTTGCTTCTTTGTCTTGACATATTCCTGGGTTCTTCTGGACAAATGGGTAGTAGGATCCCAGGCACTTCCTGCATTGGCTACAATTTCTCTGAAGCGAGACTGTTTGGTTCTTCTAGTCAGTGCTGGCTGTGGGTATCTAATGGTGGCCATTGGATGCAGTGGTGCAGGACTGTCTGCTGCTTTTCTCAGCCTGCTTTGGCTCAGTGATGGCTGGTGAGTACGTGTGGGGAGGGGGGCTGACTTCTGCATTCTAGCATTCTGTTTACCTGCGTGGATCTTATGATGGCTGCTGGAGTCCGTGCAGGGGGCAGGGACAGCCATTGCCTCCAGGCCAAGCTGGTTGCAGGTGGGGAACCTTGGCATGGCTGCTGGAATGCATGTGGGCATGGGACTCAGTGCAAACAAATTTCTAAGGGTGACATTTTCATAGTTGTGTTATTTGTAAGTAGTGGAATATTGGAAAAATACTAAAAGTTCATCAATACTATAGTTGAAGATAGTCATATAGAGAACCAACTGATGGGAATGAATTAGAACTGTATACCAAAATGGATATATTTTAAAATTATATTGAGTGAAAAAATAATTTGCTAAATAACATGTACTCTCTGTCTCTCTCTCTCTCTCTCTCTATATATATATATATATATATATATGATTGAAAGAATATATGAATAATGTATTTAAAATACTTTGATCTTGATAATTATAGAATAGCTGCTGAGTGTTTTTCTAAATATTTGTACCCCGTTATAACATGCTGTAGATAGAAGAGCACAAATAATCAGAGCAGGAAATTAACTGATATAATGTTATTATCCAAAAGAAATCCTTCATTTGATCTTTGTCAGGTTTTTCATTAGTGGCTTTTTAGGTTTAGTATCCAATCAGGGTCCAAAATTGTATGTAGTTGTTGCACTGCCTTGGTCTCTCACAGCCTGTGTACAAATCTTTTATCAGTCTCTCCTTATCATCTGGTGATATGAATTAATATCAGGCTATGTTATCTTAAGAACATTTTAAGTAGACTTTTCCCAGAAAATACTAGGATTATGGGTGGTATATTACCATCAAAATCCATTTTAGTTTTCTATAGGTGAATACAGAGATTTTTACAGTTTTGCAGTGTGTTGCACAAAGATAAGATTGAAGGTTTTCATACACCATTCTTGAAATATGGGATGAGTCTAAATTCCATATGATACAGTGACCTGGAACAGGGGTGGCAATATTGCGATTTTATAATAGGCTAGTTATGCTTCTTGTAAAACAGTGAGTACTCCATTGTATAAAACAGCCACATCTTTTTTTAACCATTCTTCAGTGATGGGCATTTGGGTTAAGACTTAGCTATTACAAATTTTACTGCTATAAACATGGGTGCACATATGTTGCTGTGGTACAGTGTTTTTAATTCTTTTGGGAAGATAGCCAGAAGGGGAATAGCTGGGTTGAATAGGACCTCTAATCCTAATTTTTTGCGGAATCTCCACTTTGACTTCTGTAGTGGTTGTACCAGTCTACACTCCTACCAACAGTGGAGGAAGGTTCCTTTTTCCCCACAGCCCTGCTGACATTTGTTATTGGTTGATTTCTTGATGATAGCCATTCTTTCTGGAGTGAGATGTTATCTCAGTGTTGTTTTAATTTGCATCTCTTGGATAACCAGTGATGTTGAACATTTTTTTATATATTTATTTGCTGTTTGTATTTCTTTATCTGAAAAGTGTGTATTCATCTCAGATGCCCATTTTTAGATTGGGTGTTTGAATTTGTGGGGCCTGTTTTATATATATATATATATATATATATATATATATATATATATATATATATATATAAATATAAATATTAGAAGTACTCAGCCATAAAGGATAAACTTGGGACTTTTATAATTAAATGGGTGCAACTCTAGACCATACTCATAAGTGGATAAATCAGAGCTGCATGTGAAAACACTGTATTGTATTAGTAAGTCTGAAAATGAATAAATAAGATCCAAAATGTACAATAAATATTATGAATTGGGAAGAAACTGTTCAAAAGAGAGGAGAAACTGGGATGGGGGAAAGGGAAAAGGAAAAACAATGTATACATACACAAGATAGTTAAGATAGTTACACAGCTAGTTTCTCTTAGCTCATTGAAAAGAAAGGGTTGTGCTAATATTGTTTGGACAATCTTTCGTGCCTACATCTTGTAATCTGAGTAACTACTGTGAAGATAACAGTACACAAGATATTAATTATTGTTAGTCTCCTGTTTGTTTTGAAAGTCTAATTTTTATTTTTGTATTTTTTTTCTTTTTAAAATAAAAAATGATAAAACAATGGATAGTGTGAAGTGATTCTTTCCCATACTGTCTGTGGAGCTCTGCATAAATCTTTACCTTAAAAGGTAGCGAAATATGAACACATCATTTTATTTCAATTAGCTTTTGCCACATATATTCTTGAAATAAATAGCAAACTGAATGATATATTTATGTCCTATGATATTATTTGTAAGTTATGTGATACAATTTAGCAAAGTAAATCATAAAAATATTTTTAGTTACTTTGCCTTACACTTTGTAAATAGAACAAATGAATACATGTAATATATTCAAATTATAGCTTAAAACCATACAGTGTAAGTATTTCACTGCAGTTGTGAAAGATAGACTTGGACTAACAAGTGACTTTAAAATGCCAGTTTATCTATAAGGGTTTTTTGTTTTTGTGGTCCTCGGAATCAAACCCAGCCCCTTACACATGCAGGGTACATCCCCAGCCCTCACTGATGAGATTTATTAAATATCATAGCTAGATATCCTCTTTTTATAATTAAAATATGGTAGTAATACTATAAGTTGTACTTACCGATGCATTGAAAATCTACTAAAAACAGATGATCAGTTATAACTATAAATTTATTCTCTTTAAAAAAAATAAAATCAGAAATGTTTTCATGGAAAATTTGCCCCCAAGAACTTAATACAAATTGAGTATAAGAATATTAAAGAATTACAAATTACTCACTATAATGAAGCACACAATTTCTTGATAACATAGTAGCACTAAAAGTACATTTAATGCTGATGCCATACTTTTATTCCCAAAATACGAGAGCTACATGAAGGAGAAAGGTCACTTTCTCACCTGTAATCCTGCCCTCTATTTTATTATTATTATTGTTTTATTACTTAAGCATCAGGTTCTAGGGTGGCAATGTTTGTTGGGGTGTCAAGTCATATCTTGCTTGTGCTTGATATCATTTAGAAATTCTTCGTTAGCAGTTTTAACTCTTTGTGTGCTCTAGGAGGCTGTTGATTTGGTGGAGAAGTTTCCTATCAGGTTTTCATCTTCTTTCTGTTGTGCTCTGGGGTTCATTATAGGTAAGAACACCTCTCTTTAAAAATATTAGTGTTCAGGACCCTGCTGGTAAGGAGTGAAGTACTGCGATGAGCAGTCAGCCTCTGCTTCATGCTTTCCCCGTCCTGTTCTTAGGTCTCTATCCACCGAGAGCCAAGCTGGTAATACAGAGGCATCTCTCGTCACTGACAGATAATGAGCAAGCTGACATCTTTGAACGAGTTCAGGTACCATTATTTGTAGCTCTTATACATAAAATATAAACAATGAGAGTTGGAGCCTATTGCTGTGAATTGCTTTTTTTCATTCCTCTGTCTGAAGTTACAGATACATGTCCTCTGGGACTATATGGTTGAACTGGAAAGCCATTGTTCCATTTATGTTTATTCGCCAGAGAGATAAACCTAAATGAGAATAAAGCAAGAGAAGCTGTGTTGCCACAGTGTGCTCTTGGGTTTGTCTGTTCAACAGAAAATGAAGCCAATCAGTGACCAGGAAGAAAATGAACTTGTGATTTTACACCTGAGGCAGCTGTGTGAAGCCAAGCAGAAGATGCATGTGCACATTGGGGAAGGCCCATCGGTGAGAGATTTTCTCCCTGACCTACTTTTTGTTTGTTTTAGTATCTCACTAAAATATCATGGAAAATATGAAAGGTGTTTCTTTCCTTCAGGACTAATGTCCTATAAGTTCTCCTCTGCCCCTAGCCCAGCATTTTAGGAGCTTTACAGGGAATTGTGGCAGGCACTGGCACATTGATAAAATAGACAATTTTAAAATATGAATGAGAGCCAGGGATATAGCTCAGCAGTCTAAGTGCCTGCCTGGCAACCGCAAGGTCGTGAGTTCGATCCCTGGTTAAAAAAAAAAAATATGAATGAATTTGTGGTTTTGCTTCAAACAAGCAATCATGTGTGCAGGATGTAGAGTGAGCCTGCATTTTTAGTTACGCTAGTTTGTTACTTTCAAGTTCTTATGAAATCAAGAGCTTAGATAGCCCTGGTGGTGAAAGCAAGGGGGAAGCAGTGGTAGTGCATGTGTCCTCCCTGCAAACGAAGCATTAGCATTTCTGTGCTCATGGTCTAGAGTTTATTCCCAGCGGCACAGAGTTAAACCAGGACTGCTACAGCAGCACTGAAGGTAATCACAATAAGTCAGCCCCTTTAAAAAACTGATTTCCATTGGTCTTTGTATCAGTGTATGTCTTGCATCTGTAATTCTGGAATTATCTGACAGAGCTAGCACTGGTGTGGGCCTTTGTTGGGACTATGCCAAACCCACTCATCTGGTTTGATCTTTCCAGCTGATTTCTCTGATCCTTAGGTGTTTTTGAGAGCTCATTTGAGATAAATGTCCCTAAAGCGTGATTTTGACAGGGATGCTTCTCTCCATATAAATGCAGATGAGAATTCTTCCTATTCACCTGATAGGTAGCACCATTCAGGATTTTCCTTCTAGCTGTAGTCCTCCTGTTGTTTTGCATTGCACCCATTGATTTTAGCTACTTAAACTGATTTTGGCAACAACCAGGTCTAGTTCTGGAGACGTCTTTGTCTCTTTTCTCCTGCCTATCTGCATCCTTTCCTTCTCCTGCTGAGATCCATGTCCAATCTTCATGTTCACCTTTTCGATATATACATGTTTTGTCACTCCCTCCCCTAGCAAATTATAAGGTTTCTCTCTTGAAAGTTTTGTAGTGCATAGGAGCTGCTTACTTCAGTGAGATAAAGAAAACCTAATACAATGGATATATCACAGACTCCACTATGGCTTAGTACTATCAGTGAATACTTATCAATCTAGAGAATAAGTCACCTCATAAATGAAAATAGAATTATGAGCTGGGCATGGTGGTGCACGCCTGTAATCCCAGCACTCAAGAGGCTGAGTCAGGAGGATTGCCATTTATTTAAGGCCAGCCCAAACTATGTAGTGGGACTCTATCTCAACAAAACAAAACAAAACAGATGAAATTATGACAGAGGCATTGCTAGAGTCCATCTGTTTTGTGCAAAATGCTTTGCTCCTTGAAACTTTTTTTCTTTTTTGTAATTTAGATATAAAACATATACCTTGGAAAGTGATAGTGGTAGTTGATAATCAAAAAGAGGAAAAACTGGCATCTTTAGTTTAACTTTTGTTAAATAAAGCAGGAATCTTTTAGTGGAAGAAAAAAATCTTATTTCTCTCTTTTTATTACTTACAGAATTAAGCATTAAACATTATAATCTTTGTGTTCACTGAGTGGAACCTAAATTGTTACTTCTTAATAGGTCTACTGAAGGATTTGTGTGTTTTTTGGTAGTTTAACCTTAAACCTCATTTAACCTTCAATTTATAAAAACCAAAATTATTCTATTTTTTTTTTCCTCTAGACTGTTTCAAATAATACAGTCCCAGAAAATGCTACAAGCAGTGGAAGGTTCAAACTTGATGTTCTGAAAAATAAAGCAAAGAGATCATTAACTAGTTCCCTGGAAAATATCTTCTCAAGGGTAAGATTAAAATGAGAATTTTTAAGACAAACATGCTTATGTTTTCAGATTGTTTTACTTCATTCTCAGCTGCTCTACTGAAGATTTCCTTTGGAAAAAAACAACTCCTAAGGTAACTTTAATTTAGTTAACATTTATTTAAGATAAGTTCTCAAAATAAAATTCCTTGCTGAGTGTGGTGGTGCACACCTGTAATCCCAGCACTCAGGAGGCTGAGGCAGGAGAATTGCTGCAAGTTTGAGGCCAGCCTGGGCTGTAAAGTGAGTTCAAGGCCAGCCTGGACTGCATACTGAAACCCTGTATCAAAAAATACAATAAATAAATAAATTTTAAAAAACTAAAAGAAAGATTTCTGTTCTAGATTTTAACAAAGATTCTTCTGATTTTAACAAAAACCCTGCAGCAGGCATGATCAGCTGTGAATGCCATTATTGTATCAATAGAAACAGACTCTCAGAAAAGAATACCTGGGAGGTTCCTTAGAAGTACATTAATGCAGCTGTTCATAAAGTTTTTATGCCTTTTTCCTTTAAAATCTGTAAATTAATATCCCTCTCTCTCGCCTTCTCACCAGCCTTCCATTTCTCTTTGCTCACTTCCTTTCTACATCCAAAAAATGAACTAAGGTCCATTCTGAAAAATTCACTGAGAAACACCTTTAGTTGTATGCTAGAATTCTTGCTTTATTAGTTAGCTTTCCTGTCACTGAGATATAACACCCCATATCCACAATTTAAAGGAGGAAAGGTTTAATTTAGCTTGTAAATTCAGAAGATGACCACACGGTTGGCAGGCTCCGAGGTGGAGATGTCATGGAGGATGTGCGTGGAGAAGCAAAACTGCTGGTTGATGGTGGCTGGGAAGCAGTGCCAGAGAGGAAGCTGGAAAGTGACCAGACATAGAACCTCCAAGGCCATGCTTCCTTCATCCAACCAAATATACCAAGAAGTGTGTCTCACTGATCCCCCAGGTTGGATTCCAAAGCCAATTAAGTTGAAGTTTTGGCCTAACTACCACATCTGGTTAGAATCCAGCTTTGCCTTTTATTACTAGACCTGAAATAAGTTTATTAAAATAAAAAACTGGCTATGATTCTCTCAAGCAAAAATGCTTCCTTGCTTCGACAGCCTCATATAAATCAAATAAAATATTTAAAAATTATCTTGTTGTGAGCTGGGGATTTAGCTCAGTGGCATAGGCGCCTGCCTTGCAAGCACTCTGTCGTGAGTTCGATCCCTGGTACCGATAAAACTAAAAAGGTGCAAAATCAACTCCTTGAAAAAAGTCTTTATAAGAACCCAGAATTGTAAAAAAGTTATTGTAGTCAGACTAATGTTTGAAAGACAGGGAAGCTCTTCATCACAAAAGCCAGAAGTCACAGGCTGTAAATTAATGATGTGTGTTGTCAAAGAAATCTGTGTTTGAATATAGGGGAATGGTGTCCTGTAAGTGATGCCTTCTCCAAAGTGGAGGAGAGTATTTTTTAACTATTAAACTTTTTTTTTTTTAAAGGAGCAGATAGCTATGTAAAGCGCTGACTCTAATGTTCAAGCCAGTAAAAAATTCATCTCCACATGTCCTTCATGAAATGCAGGCCACACCCTCAGCTAACACAATCTTCAGAAAAGATTCAGAGAGTCGATCTGAAGAGAAAGAGAATTAAGACATTTTGAATGTACTGATTGATCGATTGATTGATTAAATGACAGTGCTGGGGATTGAACCTAGAACCTTGTGCATGCTAGGCAAGTGTTCTCCCGCTGAGCTATATCTGCAGCCATCTATTTTCTTTTATATTTTGGTAAAATACATATACATTAATATAAAGATTTTCATTTTAAGTTTTTAAAGATATAGTCCAGTGGCAGTAACTATGTTCATATTGTTGTTCAGCCATTAACATTATCCATCTTCAGAGTGTTTTTCATCTTCCCAAACTGGAACTGCATACATTAGCACTAACTCCCTATTCTTCATCCCCTACTCCTGAACTAGTAACTGCTATTTGTTCTACCTTCTGCGTTTATGAATTTGGCTTCTTTGAGAATTTCATTGTAAGTAAACCATACAGTAGTTAATCTTTCATGACCAGCTTATTTCACTTAGCATCTTCAAGGTTGTAACATGTTTCAGAATTTTATTAATACCAAATAATGACAGTTTGTTTATTCAGTCGCCTATCAGAGGATACTTGGAATGCTTCCACCTTTGGCTGCTGTGAATAATATTATCATTAATATAGGTCTACAAATATCTGAGTTCCTGCTTTCAGTTCTTTTGGCAGAATTTACTGAAATATATGGTAATTGTATTTTTATTTTGGGGATATAATTGGGAAGAGAATTGTATTGTTTTTCATAAAGGATGCAACTTTTTTGTTATAGTTTTTATCTTTTTATTAGTGCATGTTTGCAATATGATGATTGTATTCCTTATAGGGAGCTTGTCCAAGCATATAACACATTTTAATTCTTTTTTTTTTTTTTCATCCCTTTCCCTTTTCCTTTCCCCTGCATTTCTTGGCCCCCTTTCCTTTCCCAAAAGATCTTCTCTTTTTTTCTTATTATCAGTTATTTTGCTCTTTATATTTTTGTATGTGATATTTAAGATTGTGTGTCTGATGTATTTCACCTACACTGTGATCTCAAGGTGCATACATTTTCCTACAAAGGACTCACGTTTATCCTTGATGGCAGAGTAGTGCTCCATTGTGTATAAATGTCACATTTTCTCTCTCTACTCACCTATTGATGAACATATAGGCCACTTTGAAAATTTATTACGGATTGTGCTACTATGAACATGGGTATGCATATATCACTGTAATAGGATAATAGTTAACTCTTTCTTGAAGATATTTAGAAGGGGACTAGCTGGGCTGAATGGAATTTTCATGATTTAGATTTTTGAGGAATTCCCATATTGACTTCCATGAGGGTTATTTCTAGTTTACATTTTCACAAACCAAACAAAGAAAGGTTCCTTTTTCCCCATAGCCATTCAAGCATTTGTTATTTAAGGCTTTCATGATAGCCATTGCAAAATGAAACCTCAGTGTTGTTTTAATTTACGTTTCTCTAATAGCCAGATATGTTGAAATTTTTTTTCATGTATTGGCCATTTGGAGTTCTTATGAGAAATATCTGTTCATTTCAATTACTCATGTTTTGATTGGATCTTTTTAAAATTTTTATTTTAGAGAGAATAAAACCAAGCAAAATAAAACAAAATAAAACCAATCAAAACAAGACAGTGCAAGTGACATAGGATTTCAAAACAAAATAATGAGGAAATCAACAATGCTTAACATAATGTTCCTTATTGTCTTCAAAATAGCTACCCATATCTTCATACACAGTATAATCAAACAAAACAGAAACAGAATAGAATAAATAAAAACCAAACAATGAATACAATACAGGACTTTAAAATAAGGTAATAATAAATCCCAAATGGCTTCCATAATATATCTTGTTATCTTCAAAATAGCTCCCCATGCCATCACATACAACAAAATCAAACAAGATTAAACAGAATAAAACCCAACTAAGCAAAACAATGAAAATCATACAGGATTTCAAAACAAGGTAGTAGGAAATTAGCAGTGGTCACCACCTTCAGAAGGAGATCACCTATCGATGCTACATTGCATATTGTTATCCTCTGAATAGATGATTAGACTACTGGCTTTAGGCCTGAAAAGTCAGTGAAGCACGAAACACTGTTAAGTTGTATTTTACCTCATTAACTGTCGTCACAGCGTGTGTTTCTCCGGATCAGCTGGTTGCTTGAGGGGAGAGGGTATTCACTCTTCTTGTCTCCCTGCCCATGTGCACCGAAAGGGGCTGGTATCTGGCTCTCCCCAAGTCAGCCCACACATGGCACCGACTCACAGGAGGTCTTAGCTTCTTGTCAACTTGTTCTCCCCTGCAGTCCACAAATGGTGCAGACTCACAGGAGAGAGCTGGCACCTGGCTCTGATAGGATCTTTTAGTTGGTGGGGGGTCTAATTTTTTAAGTTCTTTATATATTCTAGATATAACCCCTCTGTCTGAGGCACAGCTGCCAAATTTCCCCCTATTCTGTAGGTTGCCTCTTTACTCTGCTGGTTGTTTCCTTTGCCAGATGCATCAGTTTTTCATTCCTGCCAACAATCCATGAAGATTCCATTTTCTTTCCATCTTGACCAATACTTGCAATTTTTGTTTTTTAATAATAGCCTTATTCAATGAGAATAACCACTTTTATTTTAGCAAGGAGCTTGTTTCATAGAAATGAGCACTCAAGTGGATCTCGTTGTATCTGCCTGTCAGTGTCTTCAGTCTTAGTCCTATAGACTGCAACATTTAAAGAGTTTTCCAAAATTTGTGCAGATGCTCAGGCCCAACCCAACTCTCACTGTGTGAAAATGTCCTGAATGTGAGACAGTGACACTTGCATGCTTTGGAAGCTCTACTAGTGATTCTCATTTTGAAACTTAACTCATTTATGGTTGTCCCTGCTCCAGGGTGGCCATTCGTTCATTTCACACAGGCATCATTAATGTTATCTGGGCATGATACACATATAGAATCCTGGCCTACTTCAATGGAATTTTATAGTTGAGGTCCAGTAATCTGGGTTTTAGCAAGTCCTTAAGGTGATGTTAAAGTTCTAGAGCCACTACTCTAAGTATAATTCTTAAAGCAGTAACACCATAAACAGGGAACTAGTGTCCAGTAGTAACATCTGCCAAAACTGAACAGGGTTTAATGAATTTTACTTTATTAGAAAGGACATTAACTAGGCAGTCAGGGAATCTAAAGGCAAGATCTGGCCCTATCAGATTTTATATTTATGAACTTGGACAATTTTTTTTCTAAGCCATGTCGTTTCCCCACTTGTATGAAACACATAGTGATACCAGCTTACCTCACAGCATTCTGAGGATTAAATGTCCATATGTGAGAGAAATGTTACACTGTGCATCTGCGGGGTCTGTCCTGCAGTAAGCTCAAAACCTCTAGCATTTGTAGCATAGCAAAAGGGTCATCAGAGTGTTGCTGCCTTTATTTCCATTTAGTACTTTGGCCTTCTGCACAGTGTGCACACAGCCGACTTTGAAGTGCCTCTTCTGCATGCCTCGAATTGCTGTGATGACTCCCAGCAAGGACACAGCCAGTCTATTTTGGTCAAGGTGAATACAGTAGCTTTGTATCCTGAAGTGATGCCAGATGTCATAAATTTTGTGACCCAACAAGATCTTGTTTGTGCCAAATACAGCAGAATAGACTTGCTAAGAAGGCTGGAAACTTGTGTGAAAAGTTACATAGCAGAAGGGGTTTTGTGTACTATGGCTTGTTATTTTTTTCCCTCTGAGTTGTATGGTAGAAAATTCACATTTGAGTCATAGAGTTTAGCTCATAATTGCTGCCATTTTTATATATCAAAATATTTTAGTTAGCTAACTATAGTTGCTTAAGATGTTGCATCTATTTTTAAAAAGCTTTGAAGCTCAGCTCATCAACAGTAAAAAGTAGGTCAAAGGGAAGGAGTTCCAGCATGAATTACAAAATTATAATGTTAAACTGGAAAAGTTGTCTTTTCAGAGTAAAAGACAAAATCCTATCTTCTGGCTTTGTTTCTGTTTCTTCAGGTGAAAATTTTCAGAAAAAATATTAATGTATAAGGCTAGTCCTTTGAAAATAAGCCCTTATCTCATACTTTCTTCATTGTAAAATCCTCTGTCTATATCTGGAAATCATTGAACTAATGATACTGGCATAGTTTAAAATAAGTTTATTCTTCTTTGTGAAAAAATGACAGACAGTGAGTGAAATAAATGATTTAAGTTGTTTTTATAATTATGGAAATGGTTGGTACCCATATGACTACTTTCTGTGTTATGAGCAAGTCACCTGTTTGAGGTATCAGACATGTTTCCATGTAAGTAGCACAATGCCCACACACTAACCTCATAATATATTAGTTTATTTTTAGAAGTAATAGCATATAATTTAAGAATTGAAAGAACCTTGATGAGGTTCTAAGACATTAGCAAAATTTTACTTGACCAACATAGGTTAGTTTTATTTCTAATTCTGTTTTTTTTTTAATTAAACTCCATTTTACAGTGGTGGTATTGAGAAGGAGCTCAAGAACTTCATTTACATTATGTGTGCTGTGTTCATATTGTAGTTCTGTCTCATAACTGTGTAAACTGGGGCAGCATAATTTATCAGAACTTCAATGTTCCTGTCTATGAAATTGAGCTAAATAATTATAGTTACCTCATAGAATTGTTTTGAGGATTAAGGTAATATAATGTGAAATGCTTAACACAGTGTATAGTCTATGATAAGTGTTCAGTAATATCAGATGCAGCTGTTAATTTTATTAGTGATATGGCTGTTATAACTATTGTAACATGACTATATTATGTATAGACAAGAATAAATATTGTTTCTGTGAAACAACAGGATATTGTCCAGATAAAAAAGTTAGGTGAAAACAAGAAAGAACTCATAAAACTTTCTGGCAGTAGACATACAAAGAAAATTCCATTAGAAACCTAAGAAGCTACAGTTAAAAAACAAAACAAAAATCCAACCAATGAAACAAACAAAAAACCTTCCAGAAAATAGAGCAAAGTGACAAAGTTTTACTAGAAAACAGAACAAAGCAAAAATTTGAAAGATCAGTCTGGAAATCTAAAAGCCAAATGATGCGTGCTCCAGAAAGAGAGAATGCATGCAAGGAATTTTTAAAGAAATAATTTAAAAAATTTTCTTAGAGTTAATGAGTATGAGTTTCCCAGATTTAATGGATTCAGGTAGTGTGTATTATAATAACTGAATAAAAGTGATGCCAGGGCACATCGTTGTGAAATTTCAGAGTGCCCAAGGATAAACTTAGATGCTGTTCCAAAAAAAGAAACAACTGGTTGTACACACAGACTGTAGGTTCATTATTCACATTGGCACTTGACCTCTGAATCGAAGGACCCTGGAGTGATGTTTTGACATATTATAAAGGAAATTACCAACAAGAATTATATGTGCAGCAAAACTAATACTGAAATATAAGCATAGAATAATGACATTTACAGGCATGTAGGTTAAATTACTAGCCAGTCTCCCTTTTTTCTCAGAAAGCACCTGAGGAAGGTATTCAACTAAAATGAGGAAGTAAACCGAAGAAGTCATAGGATCAGGGAGACAGACATTCATTCCAAGAGAGGAGAGAGTCAAAGAAATTCTAGGTTGAGAATCAGTAACTAGAGAGATCTGCAGAGTGAGTCCAGATTAGGGCAGGAATGCAGATGTCTCCCTAATGGTTAGCTCAAAGATAAAGGAAAAAACTCTAATTGATGTATCATGTGGTGTTACCATATTGCAAGCTGCTGGTTGCTGATGAAGTCACTGACTATGAGAAACAGAATGCACAAGAAATGAGATGTGTTTAGATGTAATTCTACTAAACATGTAGCTCAGCTGCAAGCAGTATTTACCAAATTTTAATAAGCTAAGCACAAGCCACTGATTTAGTGAAATTTGTGATGTAAATATATAGATTGAGAGAGGAGAGAGAGAAAAATGTGTGTGAGGAGTATAGATGAATATTGAAGTGAGATTATTGAAATATCATCTTCTAGAATAAGACGTCAACAGATTGTGGCTGAAATGGAAAGATTAAGGAATAGTAGTATAAGGTGAATCCCAGAAGCATTAATAAAAAAAATTTCAAGATTTGGTTTTGGGGAGTGAGTTTCACAGTGTGAGAGAAGGGGATGCTGACTTATTTTTTCATATAACCTTTGATAGTATAGTAGGACTTTTGAAACTTTGCGTAGGTATTACTTTTAAAATTAAAGTGACTCAAATCTCTTCTGCTTCCTCCATTAAACCCACATATATATGGAGAAAAACTTTAAAGCTATAAAGTACTATGCAAATGTTGTCCATGTTTTCTTTTAGCACTCACTGTCTCACCAACCTGACTTTTACTTCCAGTCATTCCTTTTAGAACTTTTTCATTTGTTTTAGTTATGTAGAACTCCTCAGTCTGTGCTTGGTCTCTTCAAACTTTCTGAATGATGTGGTGCCTTAGTATGCTTTCCTTTGTTAATCAGCCTTCCTTCCTTCCTGTGTAAAGTGAGGGGAATAGGCAAGAGATCTCTTATGGCCCTCTTTGATTGCTTTTTATATCTACACTAGAGAAAGAAGATTTGATTTGCTGCTGGGTGAGTGGCTCACAGTTGTAATCCCAGCTACTTGGGAGACTGAGGCAGGTAGCTTGTAGCCTAGTCTGGATGATTTAGCAAGATCCCATCTCAGAAATCAAAATGAAAAGGGCTGATGTAGCTCAGTGGTAGAGTACATGCATGGAGGAGGCTCTGGGTTCAATCCTCAGAACTAAAAAAATAGAACCGATTTACCATTAATGAAGTAAAATTAATAAATTTTCCCATGCAGTTTTCTATTTTATTTTCAATCTATTTATTATAATCCTGTAAAGTGGATTATGCCAACTAATACACAGTTTAGAGGTTTGTGCAATAGACCATTATCTTTACCACTTCTTTGATTTGTTTTGCTGTACCTTCCACATTTGTATTTATGTGATGCAAAATTATTGGAGTTTTCACTGATTTTGTGGATGAATAATGTTTAACCTTGTAACCAAAATAACTTCAGAATGCTTAATCTGAATATCTTGTTATCTAACAGCTGACTTTGAAATAATGGAAGTAGGTTGGGAATATAGTCCCATATAATGGCTGGTTTAATAGCTGACAAATGAATGGAGCACAAAGGTTCGATTCATTGCTCACGTGGAGAGACAACCACATATTGCCTTCTGTTCTTTTAAAATAAAAGTGCAAACCATATAAAGGCTTACTTTTATTCTCTTCACTAGGGAGCTAACAGAATGAGAGGTCGGCTTGGAAGTGTGGACAGCTTTGAACGGTCTAACAGTCTTGCTTCAGAGAAGGTATCTAATCAGAGCTCCCTTTTGTTTACTGCAAACTGCAACTTAGCAAAACCCCTTACTGATACAGTAATACGCATGCCTAATTTATTGTGAGTCCTTTATGGCTTTTAAAAAGTAAATATTATAAGAAGAATCTGGGTATTAACATGTTCTTTATTCAGCTAAGCTTTCCCTCCAGGCTAACTGAGCTCGTTCAGACATTTTACCATGAGTAGACAGATTGCTGCTTTGAAGGACAGTATTTGAGCAGCCATTGGTCCAAATCCATGTAAAGTGAAGCACTTGATTATTATACTGGCACAGTGATTTTGTTGTCTTTGTTGTTCTCCTTCCATTTTGCTTTTCCCCTCATTTTTTGTCATATCAGTGGCAACATCAGCCTCATTAAGTCCTGGATAACTCTCAGTAGGCTCAGTTTCTTTTTTCTCCATGTTGTGCAACATGTGAGGCTTATGCAGTATTTTTTTTAAATAGGACAATATTAAAATGTTTTATTAAACATTCTGTTGATGGATTTGAGAATTATCCCAGCTGTGAGTCTGTTTTCCTTAACCCATGTTTATCAGGCTAAACCTTTTAGCAGTGGTGCCTGTCAGTTTAGGGAAGTATAAACAGCTTACCTGACTGGATTGAAAGATTTATGATGTGTATTCTGTTCGTGCAGTAGGACATGCATTCCAGCACAGCTGACTTTTCAATCATTTCCTGTTTTTCATGTGTTTTATAGGAATTTACCTTGGTGAAAGTGTGGTTGGATAGAAACATCCAGAGTGAAGAAAGATCTTTAACAAACTTCACTTTATTTTCCTAAAGGCTTTGCCATGAGACTTGGACGTGCAGACATTGTGATATTGTTTTGACAGTACAGGAAGCGTGCAATGATTTATCACAGAAATTAGGAGATATGTAAACAGAGGCTCCGCCTTCTTTGATATTGGTCTCTTTTCATCTCTCTGGCAACAATGAGAAAAGTAGAGTTGCCTTTGACCACAATGTGTTACGGGAAAGAATACCTTTTTTTTTTTTTTTTTTTTAAATCATTCCTTTCACTTTCTGGCCTATCTTTACGGATGCTGCCTTACAGCTGCTTATCACAAGCATTGGGTTGTGGTGAGACTGATTAACCTTCACCATAGATTGAGTAAAAGGAAAAAAATATGTTTTGTCATGACTCAGGAGGAAGATGAGACGCCCCGTGGCTGTTGACCTCTGAGTTTCGGCAGCTCTGCTGTGATCCTCATAAGGAGGAAAAAAAGACCTCACTTGTGCTTACGTTTCAGGACTACTCACCAGGGGACTCTCCACCAGGGACACCACCAGCCTCCCCGCTGTCCTCAGCATGGCAAGCGTTCCCTGAGGAGGATTCCGACTCCCCGCAGTTTCGCAGAAGGGCACATACGTTCAGCCACCCACCATCAAGTTCAAAGAGGAAGCTAAACCTTCAGGACTTGAGGGCCCATGGGGTACGCTCCCCTCTGCTAAGGCAGAGTTCCAGTGAGCAGTACAGGTAAGTCCAGACCTTTGCACAGGGTGTGAGATCAAATTCTTGGGTTATCTCGTCAGGTCACTCTGGAGTCCAGGTGGATTGTGACTTCATGCTGTTACTGGCATTTAGTGTTTAGAAAGATTAAAAAAAGTAAATTGATTTTCTTTCCTTCAATGACCAAGGGAAATGAAGCAAGGTTAAGGCACATCCACAAAGGAGTGGATGCATTTGGAATAAAAACTTTTTAAAAAAATATGCAACTTTTTTTCCCTGAAAACTTAGTGGCAATACATATTACTCAGTTTCAGTGATGGCTGCAAAAAACTTAAAGTCAGCAAATTTGAAAATGACAAAGCAATAGCACTTCCTGTTAGCTTACAGCAGAGTATCAGGGTTAAAATATCATGAGCTACCTTCGTTTGTGAGAAAATTGACTGTACTTTGTTATTGCAATACGAAATTAAAGCTAGATATGAAAATTGCTATGAATATTACCTAAAATAAAGTGCTGTCATTTAAAAGAGATCTATGTACCGTTGTAGGCAATGTTCGTTATAAATGATCTTATATAGTTTTTAAAAATAACAATAAAATTGTTTGACATTTGATGAAAAATAATAGAAGAAGTAAGCCTGGAAATGAGGAATGATTATATTTCTTACGTATAGTTCAGATCAGGATTATATTTTAGAGCTAATCTTGTTTCCTTTTTTAACTATGAGTTTGATACAGAAAACAGGATTAATTAAGGATGCCCATTGCAGAAAAAAATAAAAACAAAATTTCAAGTAACAACTTGACTAAAAAGGATAATTATTACATCAAGTGTTATCAGATATACTGGCATTTTGTTGTTGTTGCAGTGCTGGGAATTGAACCCTTGAAATTTGTGCAGAAGCTGCATCTCTATCCCTTTTTAATTTTTAAATTTTGAGTGAAAATCTCACTAAATTGCCTAGCCTGGGCTCAAACTTGCAGTTTTCTTGTCTTGGGTTCCAAATACTAGGATCACCCAGCTTATTTCCATGTTTTTAAGGATACAGTTTTATTCTTGTTGTTTTCTACATGAATTGAAATTTTAAAATAAGATTTTTATAATATGAAAATATAATGAGTCAACAGAATTCATTGTCCAGATATTTATGTGTGGAGATTAAGTATTCATATGCATGCCCTGATTTTTAAGATGATTACCTCAGTTATGTACATTCAAAGTAATGGATTTCTTTTTTCCAAGAAAAAATATTTTCCAGAATTAAAACATCAATTATATCAAACTATAGGTGATGTTTCAGTTCTTCCCTATGTTTTCTACATTTTTGTAATCTGTAAATGCAAGTAATTTTCTGTCTATATAAAAAGATGCTATTATTTCATTGTAAAAACTTGCCATATAATGAATCTTACTTAAAAAAAAAGGACTGTGTAGGAGATTTAGGGCTTTGGGTTAATCCATAGTTAAACCATAGTGGCATAATTCCACAAGCTTCAGTGGAAAACACAGATGACGTTAATATTGGTTAAGCCAAAGGCATGATGTCTTAAAAGCCAAATGTGTTCTTTAATATTTAAAAGGGTTTATACCTCTGAAGTAGTTAAAGTCTTTGAACTTCTAATCATGCTTTCCTTCTGGAATTTGTTTTCTTATAATTATTTGTGCTTTTTACTTTTTTCCCCTGAGATGTTTTTTGCACGTAAAAACACATACTTTTTCTCCAAAGATTATGAAGAGTTTTTTTTTTTTTTTTTTAGAGAGCAACACAGAGACACTTTGTAGATGAGGAATTCAGTTAGTAAGAGTGTGACTCGGGCAGTCACCCACATTGACAACTGCATGCTTCCTTCTCTTTTCCTTGTAAGATCCATCATTTAACCTTTGAAACAAAGTTTAAATTATAGCAGGAATGTGTTTATGTGCTTTTTCATAGTGAATAAAGATTTTGACAAAATACAAATTAAGACAAATTTGCTGTATTTTCTGTACTCAGCCTCTTTCCATCAGTTCGACGCATGCACAAGGAGTGTAATTCTTCCTCCAGTCTTCCAAGCCTCCACACTTCCTCCTCTGTCCCTTCCTTCTCTGCCCCTTCTTTCCTGAAAAGCTTTTACCAGAATTCAGGTAGACTCTCCCCACAGTATGAACATGAAATCAGGTGAGATCAGTGTCCTCTGTTTGCAAAGCCAAATTTTCTGCAGTGATATGCTGATAAGTTAATTAAAAAGTGGCTGATTGATTTTGGAGTGATATTTATGCATCCTTCTGTGTGCTTGTTCTAATCTGTTTCTAATATAGTGATTTCAGTTCCAATTAATTTTATTAAGAGAGCTATAACCCAGTAGTTTCAAAGCTGTTGATGACTTGACTATCTTTTATATTTTTTCATATTATTTGTGTTTCTTAACCTCACATTCCAGAGTCTAAACTTTATGTTGTTTGGAGCAAGACCTGGTGTTTACACGTAATTAGCAAACCTTCCTTGACCATGCTTTTTTTCTTAGCTTCTCTGGGTATATTTTAGGGAGCCCCAAAAGTACTGATAGGTCCAATACATAGGTATATAGAATGTTACCTAGGTGTAGGCATGGCTTTTATTTTTCAATGACAGACTTTTCTAAGTCTGGGTACAGGATCATGTTGACAAGAACTCTCACACAGTGTGATGGAATCTCTTGACTCTTGTGGGTATTCTGTTTTGTTTTATTTGTATTCCTGGTATGGAAAATGTATACAGCCTATTGAATCTTGCTTGTTCTTTTAGCTACACGAAATTAGATGCAGTGACTTTGGAGAACTTTTTCTTTTTTTTTTTTTGTCTGAAATTATATCAAAGTTGTATCAATCATTCATATTTTTATTGAAGCATTGACAGCCTGTAAAAAGTGGTGAGCTCAGTTGGAACCCTTCTAAATGCATTGGTTGTTGTTGGCTCAAGCATCTGCATTTGTTCTTCTTTGCTATCGAGGTGCCTCATTTTATTGCTGTATAGTATCCCATTTAATACACCACATTTTATCCATTCTTGCTGATGGACATTTGGGTTGCTTCTAATTGTTTGATAACTGGCAGTTCTTGTAGTTAGGGAGAGGAAAACATGCTTTCAGCCAACCTGTGTGCCACCAAAATCTTGAATAGACTTTTGGCCTGTTTTCTTTTAAACTTAGAAAATTCTAAAAATTAACATATAACTAGAGAGTCCTCATTAATTACACAAATTAGACTAATCTTAAGTTATTTTGGAGTATTTTTTTCCATGTGTCTCAATTTATTTTCACTCTAAGAAAGATTATTAATATTGGATTAATATAATTATGCCTCTGAACTTTGCTTTGAATTAGCACAAAGTTATGTTGGAGCACTGAATCTGATATCTGGTAAAGAAAATAGAGAATTTATTTTGAATATTTTTCAGGAATAACATTGTGGAAGCAGTATTTAAAAAGTTAGCTACAAAAATGTTATAATATATATGGAATATGTCATGAATTTAGAGAATAAAGCATGTACATACTTAAAAATATCACTTTGCCTTATCTCTATAATATTATCTGTTAATAAGAATACAGCACTTTCAATCAAACCTGTTTGCAGTTTCTTATTGTACTGAAAGTGAGCAAGGAGGAATTCTAGTTTCCTTGCTGAAATAGAAGTATGTCTGAAAAATGACAATTATAAATAGCCAGTAGGAAGGTCAAAGGCTGGCTAGGAGTAGAAGGTAGAGTACAAAAGAAGTGACTTTTGAAAAAAGATTATATATATTGTTTACTATAAGGTTATTCGTTTGTGTTTAGGATTCCTGCTTAGATGTATGCATTATCCTTCCCAGTGGTTTTCCATAGTCCTCAGTACCTTAACAATGGTATTGAAGTCAAATGGTAAATGTATACTAGTTTTGGGTAAAAAACTTCATCTTTTGGTGGTTATGTTATCTGAGGTGATATATTTAAATATGCAGGGTCACTTTTAGTTCCTTTAAATGTTTTCTTGGTTGTGAGAAATTCTCAGAATCAAAGTCTTTTCATTATGCATTTTTGTATTTACTCTTTTAGAATAGAATTAATAAGCCAGAAGTACATTTAGGGGAAAAAAAAAACAACTTTCTTTCATTAAAAAGCACACCAATCATAAGCACACAGCTCGGTGGGTGATCAGAGAGGGACCACCCCTGTGTCACTGCTGCTCAGGTGAACTGAAGGTGACCAGCAGTCTTAAAAGCTCTCATTTTCCCACCCATAACTGCTGGACTGACCTTTCATATCATCAGTTAGTTTTGCACTTTATATATAAATGGGAAGGTAAAGCATTGGTTCTTTTGTGCTTGACTGCTTTCCCTGTTGTTAGTTTATGAGATTTATTCTGGTTTTGTTTGTACTTTAGTTTATTGCTTTATAATATGCTACTTAATATATCACAGTTTATCCAGGCACTTAGGGATGGGCATGTGGTTGTTTCTAGACTTTGGTTTTGAAAGGAGTGCTGTCTTATTGTATATATTGTCAGCTGCACATACATATACATTGAGGTATAGTACACAGCTATAAAATTTTTGGATGAAATATACTCAGGTTTATGTCAACTAGTCATTTATGCATGTATTTACTAGTTTCAATCTTGATGAGAGTGGTTTTTTACTTGTATTTTGAAATAATTTCAGATTTATAGGAAAGTTATAAAAATATTACAGAGGATTCCTTTTAATCCTTTATCTAGATTAATCATTTCTTTACATTTTGCTACATTTGCTCTACTATTCTCTGTCTACCTACTTATTTATATATTCATATATATATATATGAAATATCAAATATACAGTGAATGTTTAAAAAAAATTTTTTTACAATGAAGATGCATTGTCATTAATTCCCCTTAGTTTTTTCTCCCTCACTTTGAATACACTTATCCCACCATTCTTGCTACTGTATTTCTTGTCATGTTTAATGTCTTTAATAGGCACAATGAAAAAAATTACAGTGAATGCTGCTGCCCAGTGCCATCCAATAGAAAGGCAGGCTCATAAAACCATTAAAGATTATCTTCGTACATAGTTCTGGCTCTTTGTCCCAAGTCAAAGTGACTGTGAAAGTAAACATCTTGAACTGATTCATAACATTGAGGCAGCCATGACAGTACAACTAATGACACACATGAAAGAGGATTTCCAGAACTGCTTCATAAAGTGGCAAGGATAATGAGAGAAGTGTATTCAAAGAGCGAGTATTTTGAGGGTTATTAATAACAATGTGTGTCTTATTTAATACATTCTTTTTAAAACTTTTACCATGTTTTGATAATATACCATATATATATTTGTTTATATATAAAAATCTTCAGTTAGACCATATGTAAATAAGTTGGATACCTCATGTCCTTTACTCTTGATATTTTAGGTTATATTTTCTAAGAATAAAGATATTCAAGGGTGTGGTTTTAATCAAGTGGTTTCTGAACTCTACATCTCTCATTTCCACTTGTTTTAGAGTGAACAACTTGTACACATAATTACTTGATATCTGGAACTTTCTGGAATAATGATGGAAGGAAATTTCTAATACTACCAATTATAATTTTCTTCTCACTTGGGTGTCTATATCTTATTAGTTGCATGAAATGAATCTCTAAATAGCCATAATCAAGTAAGGAATAGAACAGGGAAGGGCTATAAACTACTAATACTATCACTTTTTGAAATACATTAATTTGAAATTTGTGTTAAGCTTCCTTTTCCTAGACTATTATCCTGAATATTAAAAACATGTTAGAGTACTGTTTTTAAGCATGCTCAGAAAAAAGGGCCAAGATTTTTTTACTACCAGTTTGTTGGCTAGTATATTCACTTGCAGAGTTGAAATGATAAGAGAAGCAAAATTTGTCTCTTTTGTTTCATCTTATTTTGAATTAAGTTGTAAAATTTAACATTATTTTATTGTTTAGTAGTTAAAACAATTCTGTATCATAGTGTATTTTATAACATCCATTTATCAAATGTAATGTTTCCTTTCTATCAACAGACATCTATTACCTCTTAAAGCTGCTTCTCAGGTTTCAAGCTTATATTTAAACAATATTTGCATTAAATTACAAAATTGATCAAAAGAAAATACTAGTTTTTAAAAAATGGTACTCACCATGTATAAAACTTCTTAATGAGAAAAATAAGACTTTTCCTGATAAAGTATTTGTATAGTTTTGGTTTGATAGTCTTCTTATATTTATTGATTAAAAACAGTATAATTATTTATGATAGCTCACGGTTGAAGCAACCTTTTTTGTAAATTACTGGTGACTTGCAGAAAAAGCTTTTTATTCTAAATCCTAATTTTGGACTGTTTGTGCTAATGCAATTCTTTGTTTTTCTGTTATACTAGACAGGACACTGCTTCAGAATCAAGGTGATTAGAGTTCTAAATATTTTCATGTAAAAATTCTCAGATTCTTTTACTCACCATGAATTTAGACTGTCTCCTGAATGCATGCTGTCATCTTGCATGCTCGAGGTCCTCCCAGAGGGAAATGTTATCCTTTATATAAAGAGAAATTACAAATAGCCATATAAAATGTTAATTGCAAATGTATCATGTTTCTACTCTATTCCACTTTGAGATTTCTTTGCAGCTGTGATATGAACTTCAATTAAAGCCCAATTTTGATTCTAAATTAATAAAAATTTAATTTACTAGTTGAGAGATACAAAATATGCTCATATGAAGAGTTTCTTCCAAATTTCAAAAAGATATAGAAAGGAACATCTTGAAACATATTAGTAGAGTCTGTTTTTCATTCAATGGGGAGTATTAACCTGTTTTAGTTCATTTTAATTCTTGTCACATTGGTCACTTTGAGACACTGCTAAAGCCTCGCAGATGTCACAGTGGTCTGGATGCAAGCAAACACCCAGTTTCTTCCTGTGGAAGTCTCACCACATCTCAGTGACACCACTTCCTCATGACTCCCGTGCTTTCTGTGGAAAACATTTAGAGTCACTGCTGAACAATTTAAATGTGAACATTACTCTCAGCTTTGTTCCAGTTTCTACACTTTACTTATCTCACAAGCTCCCATGAAAAGTATACATATGCATCTTCCTATTTGAGTCTACTAATATTTAGATTTTTAATAGCTGCAGAAAAAACATAGTATTAAAGGTTCAATTTGGGTGAGCTATACAAGAATAAAAAAAATCTAAGAAAATTGTTTCGGCCATATTGCTAAGATAAATACAGTTTTTTTTTGAGACCTGTAATTGACTTATGCTTTTTTGGGGGGGTGGGGAGATGTATGACCATGTAAAGAATACTTTTATCTAGTTTTAAAAGTCCAGTAGAAATGTTTGTTTTGCTTGGTCTCCTTTGTGCTTCTCCTTAGTCTACAGTTAGGATTGTTTATTACTTTGTGGATTGTCTAGCCTTTACATGGGATTAGATTCAGCCTCAGAGAGGTTTTACATTTTGCTGGGCATCATTTTATCTTAGGCTATAAGAATGTGAATAGAGCTACCTACAGATATTTTAAATTCCGATGTACAAAGCATTTTTAAAGTACCTACATTCAATGTGTAGAGTTTAGGAAATAAAACTCTTTTTTCTCCTCGTTCTTTTTTTCCTACACATTGTTCCACTGACTAATCTATCTCTTTTGACTCACATTTAAGGTGTTTTATATGAGAATAGGTCAATCTCAGTTTTATTTAATTAGTAGAGATTTTCCATAGAAAAGATATGTGCCCAGTGGAAAATTAGAACCTATATAAAGTATCAGTGCACTTGTTGCAGTTTTGAGTTAAATTGTACTGTGGATCCTATAGAACAAAAGTTAAGTTTCATTAGTATGGTGTTCCATGCAGGCTTTCTTAGGGCATTTTATAGAGTGAAACCCTTTTCAGCTTTCTATTAAATAGTTACTATCAGTTTAATCAAGTTTTGTTATTTATCTTCAGTTGTAATACATTGTGATTTAGATATAGATGTTGCCAGTGTGTAATCATTTATTTGGACTTTATCATGCTAGTAATTTTAGTTTGTTGCTAGGGAGTTGGAGGAGGCTGGGAGGCAGTTTGTTGCTCAGTAGAATATATTTGTAAAACTGGCAGAAGAGTTTACTTTGGGAGAGTGTAGAGAGGGAAGCCAATGCACAAAACCTGCTTCCTACAAAATGCCTTTATGCTTTTGGTGAAATACACAGCACACACTTGAAACAGATCTAAACTGCAGTGTTTTGAAAGTGCATGCCCTAAGAGGAATGTGGTCATTAGAAGATCTTCACTTTGTATAGTAGCCAGTGAATGAATTCTTACTAAAGTAGGCAAGTGGGCATTAAGAAGTTTTTGTTCACCTAGTAACTATAATGTTAATTTAGTAGTTAATGTGATACTGTTTAAGGAAATATTAAAAATTATTTTGAAGCTTTAGAGGGGTTCCTATTACATCTATAGCTTTTGATCAAAGCTGTGTAGAGAGTATTTGGAAATTGCCTTCTCAGCCTCTATGGTGTTATACATAATGTGAGATATTTTCTCCCTTTATAAGCCAACATTTGTATTTATGGATTGTGGTTCTTCATTAGTTGGCAGTACATACAAAATAAACCAACACAAAAAGTGTGAGTTGTGTTTCCTTCCTAGTTATTTGCTTTTAATTTCATAAATTTCTAATAAAAGAAATGCTAGCACAGTAATTTTCCCGAATATGCCTGTTAAGAAGCAGTTTTATAAAGTATATCTTCTTATTCCAAAATACCAAAGGATGCAAAAGATTATATGGAGAGTAGCTAGAATTTATTACTTTGAAATGTAAAGACGATGATAATACATATATACATATATATATATATATATATATATATATTCTACATTAAAGTGTCTATTATTTAGTACTTCTATTTAAAATAAATATCTAGGCACAGGGAATGTCCCAGATGGAGGCAGCTGAGACAAGCACGGTGCTGCACCTGGCATTGCTGTGTGTTCTAGACCTGGAGTGGCTGTTTGCATACTGAGATGGCCAGGCAGGAGGACCAGGCTGTAAAGAACTACACCTTGGAAGACACTGAACAGCACAGAGATAGCAAAAACACCTGGGTGATCCTGGACCACAAGGTGTACAATTTGACCTGCTTTCTGGAAGAGCATCCTGGTGGGAAAGAAGTCTTAAGAGAACAAGCTGGGGGTGATGCTACAGAAAATTTTGAAGATGTTGGTCATTCTGCTGATGCTGCAGAACCGTTTAAAGCATGTATCATTGGAGAGGTCCACCCTGATGACAGACCAAAGTTAGCCAAGCCTTTGAAAACTCTTATTACTACTGTAGAGTCTAATTCCAGTTGGTGAACCAACTGGGTGATCCAGCTATCTCAGCTCTGGCCACTGCCGTGATGTATCGCTTCTACACAGCACAAGACTGATTACTTCCCAGAAGACAAAGAGAGCAAAGACTGCCTTGGACAAAGGAGAAAAGAAGCCAGTGTTGATCACTTCCACTGACAGAAACTTTCACCTGAAAAAATAATTTTAATATGTCTATTTTTCTCTCCTGCATTAGAAAGAAAAGAACAATTCTTTCTACTTCTTCTAAATATTTCGATGTGCCTTATTTGATGTTGTTTCTTAACTACATAATTTACTTATGTGATCTTTTAAAATATATCTGGCTTTTAGAATAAAATTTAAAAACACAAGCTGGGGATTTAGCTCAGGCATAAGCACCTGCCTTGCAAGCACAAGGTTGTGAGTTCAATCCCTGGTACAAAAAAACAAAACAAAACAAGGCAAAACAACCCACAAACCATGGAAGCCAATCAACCCCTACATGCATGCAGTCCGCCACTGGGACTCTCCTGCAGGTAACCAGGATGGGCCGGGAGAAGCAGCCAGCCCAGCTCCCATGCTCTTGAAGGCTGCCACTGGGACTCTCCTGAAGGTAGCCGAAGCAGGCAGGGAGAAGAAACAGTCAGCCCTTCCCCTAAAAGTCTGCCAGCCGCCATTGCCTGTAAGGACCCGTGGACAATGCAGGCTGGGAGAGTCAGCCAGCCATGCCTTGAAGAAACTACCAGTGTCTAGAGAAGCCCACCTGACACTCTAACACCTCCCCAGGAACCTGGGTTAGGAGAAACCCAGGTGCCTTACTCATCCCATACAACATGGATGGGTAGCCAACATGGGAAGTGCCTGGGATCCCATAACCCATTCATCTGGAGGAACCCAGGAAAATGTCAAGACAAAGGAGCAAAAGGCAATCTCTGGCTCCAGCCCAAACAGAACAAGTCCAGGAGACATAGACATGGAAGAAAGTGGAAGTAACACATCTGAAATTTCTGGGATGGTGGCAACTGAAGAAAAGAAACTACTTCATGAGGTTGTAAAAGAAATCAGATCAGTAATAATAATATCTCAGGTACAAGAAGAAACAACAAACATAATTAAAGGGTTACTGAGCATATCTAAAGAAGACATAGATAAGAAAAAAAGAGCAAAGGAGAATAAGCGAAACCTTGAATGAACAATATAGTGAAGAATTGTAATGCGTGAAACAGACTCAAAGAGATATCCAGGAAATTAAAAATTCCATTGAAAGCTGACAAAACTGTTTGAAAGAAACTGAAGATAGGCTTTCAGGCCTTGAAGACAGGATGGCAGCTAGTGATCATGAAAGGAAAGATCTCTTAAAACCAAGAAGGAACCAGGAAATAACTATTCAACAGCTGCAAGACAATGCAAAGGAAAATAATTTAAGATTGATAGATGTAAGTGAAAAAGCAGGAGTCAACACAGATGACATAAAGAGACTATTTACCGAAGTAATAGCAGAGTGCTTCCGAAACATAGGAAAAGGACATACAGATAAGTGAAGCATATAGAAATCCAACTAGCCATAACCAAAATAAATCTACACTCAGACATATAATAATCAAGATCCCAGAAGTTCAGCACAAGAACAGAATATTAAAACTGTTAGAGAGCAAAGAGACAAGATCACCTATAAAGGAAAATCCATCAGAATCATGATAGGCTTCTCAAGACAAACCATCAAGCCAAGAAGAGGTTGAAGTATTTCAAGTCCTGAAAGAAAACAATTTCCAAGCCAGGTGTTCCCTGCAAAACTGTCTTTCAAAATTAATGGAAGAATAGGATGCTTCTCTGACAAAGAACAACTGAAAGAATTTATGACCACCAAACCAACCCAACAAAGAGTACTGAAGGATATTCTAGAGAGAGATAAAAATGACCATGGTTCCAAGAACAGTAGCTAAGTGGGATCACTGAATGGGGCAGACAGCTGAATAGAGGGGAAAAGTGAGAGCCAATGGCAGGATAAAAGCATGAAAGAGATGAACCAGTACATGTTGGTCATAGCTATTAATGTAGATAGCCTCAGTTCACCAATAAAAAACACAGGTGGAGTGGATCAAGAAACATGATCCACCAATATGTGGTATACAAGAAACACATTTAACTTGAAAGGAAGTTCATAGACTGAAAGTCAAAGGTGAAGAAACAATTGTTCCATGCACAGGGAATCAGAATAAAGCAGGGATAGCTCATCCATCTGCCATAGAATGTATAAGAAAGATACAGCATTTTTATACAATAGAAAGCTACTCGGCTATAAAGAAGGATATCATGAGGCTGTTGTAGGTAAATGGATGTAACTTGTGATCATGCTTTTGGATGAAATGGTTTGGACTCATATAAGTGAATATCATGTTATCTCCTTAGTGTAAAAACCTGAAGGAGTTAGTGGGATCCAAAATGTGCAGTACAGATTATGAAAATGAAAGGGGAGGAAACATTTAAAAAAGAGAAGGTGGTAGCCATTAATTCCCTATTATTTTGCTTTAAAGTCCTATATCATTTTTATTATTTTGTTTTATTCTGTTTTGTTTGGTTTGATTTTATTATATCTGATAGTATGGGCAGCTATTCAAAGATAACAAGAAGTATTATGGTAGCCATTGTTGATTCCTTATTATCTTGTTTTGAAGTTCTGTATCACTTTCACTTTTTTGTTTCGTTTTCTGTTTTTATTTATTTTATTTTATTTTATTATGTCTGATGGTATGGATAGCTATTTTGAAAATAACGAGGCATTATTACAGACATTGTTGATTTCCTGTTACCTTGTTTTGAAGGCCTGTATCACTTTCACTGATTTGTTTTGATTGACTTTATTCTGTTTTATTTTGGTTTTATTCTATTAAAGATAAAACAAAGTGAATATCAATATTTTAAATTGCATTTATTTCATAGAAAACAACAAAAGTGAGACATTTATGTAAAGAAAACCCCTCATGGTGCTTGAACTTAGTTTCTGCTAAATTAATTTATTGCATTAAAAATAGGAAGAAAAATATTCAACCAAAAGACTTAATCGTAATTGGAGACTGAATTTTCTACCAACATGCAGAGAATCCTAGGATTCATGACAGCTTTGGTTTTAGAGTCTTATAGATCTTGTAGGAACTAATGCAGAGTATGTACATTAACACAGTAAAACACAGTGCCTCAGTGTCTGGATTCTGGACTTTCCGGGCTGAGTCTTGCCTCCTTCACTTATTATTTTTGTGATTATTGGCAAATTACTTAGCCTTCTTCTACCTCAGTTTTCTTCCTTAAAATAGAAATAATATTAACACCTACTCTGTATGGTTGCTGTGAGGATGAAATTAATTTATACTTGTAAAATATTTAGAACAATGCCTGGGATGTAGTATGTGATTTTAGTGAGCCTTAGCATTATTATTAAAGTATACAGCAAATGTTGTTTTGTTTTATTTTCACTCAGAAAGTAGGCATTGCCCTTGGTCATGTGTTAAATTTAATGAAAAGGGAAGTTAAAGTGAAAACTAATGCAGGGGAAAAAAAAAAACCAGAAATAAAACCAAGAGCTGTACTGCCCCCCTACTTGGGTAATGTCCAAGTTGGCATATAGGAATTTCAGTGCACAGCGTTTTGTAAAGGCTTGGTTCTTGAAATTACCACCTTAAAAGTGTCAGATTGCCAGCTAACTGTCTGGCAAACACTGAATTGCTGTTAGGTCACAGTGTCAGGAACTCAACTTCTGAATTCTTATCTTCTCATATTAAATGAAGCAGAGCAACTTTCACCTTATCTGAGCAACTAAACTTTTTCACAAGGTAGTTTCTTAGTTCAAGATAAAGGTTCATTAGTCTATAATGTAAGTTCTTCCTTTTGGTATATTATTCTTATATTTTGACTGCTAAATTTTGGCCATTAAATTACATGTATATGGAGGAGAAATCTGACCCTGACAGTTTATTCAGATTACAGGGTTTAAAATATAGATGTAATAAATTTTTGAAATATGCAGTAGTGGACTAATATCAGGGTATTTTCTGCATTTATTTTTTAACATATTTTCCCTCAAATCTGACATAGTACAGGCAATAATGAAACTGATATGGGTACTGCTCAGTTATTTTTAGTATTTCTTAAACACTTTGTATGCCATTAACAGTGAATTCGAAGGTGATATTTTGTAAAGATATTTTAATTCCAGCATTAAAATATGAGCAGTTCAGAATCTTTTGATTTGCTTTGTTTACTAGAACTCTTAAAGAGAAACTAATATTTGTCAAATATTTACCCTGTAAGTTGCTTTAATGCAAATATTTCCTTTAGTTTTCAAAGCATAAATTATAAATTAGATACTATTCTGTAAGGCAGGAATGACACTTACTAGGAAAAAGATGCTTTTTGTTGTTTGTTAGCAGTATTGCCATTGTGGATGTCTACTACTGCCATTGGCAGCTCAGTCTATACTGTGGGGAAACAGAGTTTCTAGAACTTTCTGCCAGGTGTGACTAACCCATAAAGGGTTTGAAGAGGGTTTATTTGTTCCTGGTATGTTAGCACAGCCAATAGTTTCTGTCCATTTTACTTAACCTTTTGAGTTAATATTTCATATGGTTTCATAAAGTATTAATTTATTCAATGATTATTTGTTGAGTCTTTTTCCAATTACTGGTACTATACAGGAAGTACACTCTAGTACTACATAGTGTTACAGTCTACTCCTGACCTGGTATTTAGCAAATAGTTCCAGTGAGATAGTGTGAAAATGGAAATACAAAATACTCCAGGAGTATTTACCAAGGTATACCTACTAGATAGAGAACACATGAATCACAGATACTTAAAGGGAAATACTTGAATCACTGCTTTCAAAGTAGACATAAAGGCATGTATGTTCTTTTCTTTTCTTTTTTCTTTTTTTTTTGGTACCAGGGATTGAACTCCGGACCTTGCACTAGCCAGGCAGGTGCTTAAACCACTGAGCTAAACCCCCAGCCCCTGTATGTTCTTTTCTTAAACTTAATTTAGCTAATCAAGAAGTGGTATTCCTTGTGCAATAGATCTAGACTAGAAATAAAAACTGCTCAATAGCTGAAAGTATGGAAACAGAATAAATAAAAATGTAACAGGCTGGTGGTGTTGAATTGCTCCTTTGTGTTTATTATCTCAGCCCTACTGAGTTCTGCTAAGTGTCTGAGAGACTTGTGGCCTTTCTAGCTGAGTTTCATTTCTGACTAAGTAGTGAACTTCTTGATTTCATCAGACATCTTACACCTTCCCTTGTGGTTATTATCATAAGTGAATATGTACTGACGTTTTCTCCATTCTCTTAGGAAAGCTCACAGAGTGTGAGATTTGGAAAGACAAAATATTCCTATCGCTAAGAAAACAGTTATTGTATGTTCTTTTACCAGCAGACAGCCTGAGTCTCAAAGTAGCTTTGAGTCAACTTTCTGTCACTGTGACAAAATACCTGAGAATATCAACTTAAGGGAAGACAGATTTATTTTGGCTGTTTCAGAGGCTTCAGTTCATGGTCACATGCCTTCCTTACCTCTAGCCCTATAGTGAAGCAGAAATATCACGACAAAGAACATGGTAGAGGGAAATTGCTCACTTAATGGCAGTCAGGAAGCAGAGACAGAGGGAAAGATGTAGTCCAAAAGGTTATGCTTTATGATCCAATCCCTTTAATTAGGCTTCACTTTCTAAATTCCATTACCTACCAATAATTCTACCAAGTCACAATTTCTTCAATACATTAATCTGTGAATGAAGTTAGAATCAATCACGATCCAATCACCCTTTGAAAACCCACCCTGGAACACATGAGACTCTGTGGACATTTAAAATCTAAACCATCCTAGTCATGATGACCTTTTATTGCCCATAGGCCTCGCATCATTTAGAATGGTCTTTCTTAGGAAATAAGATTCTTAGAACAGACCAGTATTTTCACATAGGAGTTTTATAAAGCACTAAAGTTGAATTGATGTGACATCCCCTACTCCCTGAAAAACAATGGGAGTAATGAGTGTAGAGTCAATTATGTTAAGTTATGTTAACTGAGTTGGAGAATTTCTGTACAGTAATTCCCTGATGGAGACTCACAGTGCAGGCTGGCATTAAACAATCTTTAAGAAGTTCTGCTGTAAAGAATTCTGGTTAATATTTTTTTAAAATTTAGCTTATATAGTCCTCCCCCTTCTCCCAGTATCTCTAACAATAATCCCAGGGTTAACCGTTCTGCTTATTTTCAGGTTATTTATTTTTTTTTTGCCATGATCCAGCTACTAATAGCTAACAATTATAGACAGATCCTAACCATCACAAACAGAAACTTTCTTTACCAGATTAGTCTATGCTAGCTAAAAGAAAAGCTCTTTTTGGTCATTTTGTGGACCATTTACAGTGTTTAGAATAAACTATTTTACACTTTTGGCAAAGTACAAGTTTATTACTTAAGTAACCTCTACTCCTCAGTGTAAGCACTTCTGTTCTTCAGATTAGAACCAGGACTGCTTAAGGAATGAGTAGAAATGGGTGAGCTTTTCAAAACTGGGTTTGTGGCCTGGACTGCAATTTTCCCAGGATGCGATGGCCTGGGGGACCAATGTGCTAGAGTCACATTGCTCTGTGTGGCCTGTGCCTTGTGCTTGCCTGTGGCAGAACCTGTGAATGGCTCGTGTGCTACCATTAGGTTGTGAAGTGCTGTGTTACACAATTTTCCTTACAAATGAAATATTTGTTGGCATTCTGCAGTGATGGAGAAGGGAGGAAACGGACCTCGTCCACCTGCAGCAATGAGTCCCTAAATGTTGGGGGAACGCCTGTCACTCCTCGCAGAATCTCCTGGCGGCAGCGCATTTTCCTGCGGGTTGCTTCTCCTATGAATAAGTCTCCCTCAGCAATGCAGCACCAAGGTCTGTGCAGTAACCACTAAAGAATTTCTCCTGGTGGTGTCCGAAGTTATGGAATGGAATAGAAACTGTTGACTCAAGAGATTTAAGAGATTAGACAGGAAATATAACTTGTCTTTCTGTGTCTGATGTGGTTGATTTTCTTCTCAGGTATCGTTAGAACATACTAGATATTCAGTACCTTAGTACCTGCTTGTTGAATGAATAAATAAATGAATTTCCAAAACCTATTTTTGGGCCTATTTCATAAAGAATAGGAGACTATGTAGTGCTAGAAAAAATTCATAGATTTTTTTTCATTATTAGAGAAGCAATACAGAATATAGTCTTTTGCAAAAGTTACATATAAAATAAAATGACAAATATGTTGAACAATAAAAATTAGATACATTACACTCAGTAAATGTCAGACAAAAGAGAGAACATGGCAGCTTTCTTCAAAAATCAAACCTATTAGAAATTAGAACAAAAACATCCAAAGTGATAACTATAACATAAACAAAAAAATATTACAGTAATGAGAACATGCATTATTATATATCCTTGAGAGCTAGAAAATGATACTTAAAAAGACTTTGAAGGTGAAAACCAGTAGTTCTCATGGGAGTTTTTAACACATTCCTCTCTGAAAATTATATATAGGGAAATTAAATACTGTATAAATAAATATTTGAGTAGCACAATGGAACAAACTTGATCTAATATTTATGAAGAACTTTTCCTTTGGAGGGAAAAGTCATCCATTTGTAGCATATATAAAACATTCATAAAATTAATTATGTACTTGGCCAAAAGAGATTTTAATCCATTCCACACATTCATGATCATGTCTACTGTATTCTTTGATCACAGTGGGAAAGGAAGGGTATAAAGGAGGAAGGAAGGAAGGGTTAACAGACAACTGGGACTGTGGGTATAGGTGCAGCTCAGCGGTAGAGTGCTTACGTAGCCAACACAAGGCTCTGGGTTTGATCCCTGACACTACAGTAAAACATTAAAAAAAAGCAACTGAAAACATTGATTTTTTTTTCAAATTTTTCTTCTAGAAACTAGAAGAATACAGTATGATGATCCATATGCTGCATGTTGCGCCTGCATGGTACTTACAGGACATTTCATAGCCACAAATGTATTCATCTGAAATTAAAACAGCCAAAAATTGAGTGTGCTGAGTGTCCACTCAATAAGCTAGAAAAAGACGACAAAACATGAGGTAGAAAATAAGAATAAGGGCAGAGGTCATTGAATTACAAAAAAAAAAAAAAAAAAGTGCGACTGTCATTACTAAAGATAAAATTAACTCTGTCTAGGATGGTCAGAGATTACTTCACATAAAAAAATAAATACTTAAGCTCATCACAGGAAGAAGCATACCTTAGCAGTGTTTCAGAGTCATGTGAGAGAACTTCGTGGGTCGGAGAACTGTGAGAAAGAGTATGAAGGGCACCTAATGTGGAGAATGAGACAGGAGACTGGACAGGAACGTGAGGCCAGGGAGGGCAGCTATCTGTGCTATTCCCAGGGCTGGAACAGTCATTGAGATGTTTTAAGAGATATGATCATGTTTATTAATAGGAAAATAATTGGAGGTATGTGGAAAATGGCCCAGAATGGAGAAGGGATGAACTCCAGATCAGTTAAGAAGACTTTGCACGGGGAGGGAGCAGTGGCATTTGATGCTCAGCCAGGAAAGGCCCAGCATTGCTCAGCTGCCCTTCTGATGACTCTGATGGTACATGTGGACCCTCGGGAAATCACAAGTACTGTATCTACCTGTGCAGTCTTGCTTTGTACAGTCAGAGAAGACACAAAGATGAATTGCAGAAGTGTTGGAAAGGCCAGTTCATTGTGGAACAGCCCTCTTCTAGGTTGTTTTATGTAGAAAGAAGAAGTGGTGAGATGGCATATGCTTTTGTTTCGCTGTAAGAGGGAAATCTAGACGGGGAATTCAGTCTAGTGAATTTATTTAAATGTACTAGTCCCGGAAACTAACAGTTACTGGAAAAGTGGCTTTGTAAATACCTTTAAATGTAGAAGAATTAAGACGAGAGAGTGTTGATTCCAGTGAAAACTTCTGTAGTCTGGGTTGCTACTAAGGAATGCCTCTTACGATTTTCTTCTCTGCAGATGGACTGGACAACAATGAGCTTTTGCCACTGTCCCCTCTCGCTCCCACCATGGAGGAGGAACCACTGGTTATATTCTTGTCCAGTGATGATGATCCAGAAAAAGTTGAAGGAAAGAAGAAATCAAAAGAACTCAAGAGTTTGTGGAAAAAAGCAATACATCAACAAATCTTATTGCTTCGAATGGAAAAAGAAAACCAGAAACTTGAAGGTTAGCTATTCAAACAAGGTTGGATACTACATTTGTACTTACACTTGTTCTTGGACTATGTATATGCTTTAACTAAAATATCTGTGGGTTATAATTATTTATTTTCATTTTGTTAAATGATTATGGCATGGAAAAGACCAGCTTAATCTATATGCATTTTCTTTTTCAACTAATCAGAAAAAAAATTTGTCATCAAATCAGCATTTCTATTTTTTGTCAGTGATTATAAATTTTCTATTTAGTAAAAGGAGAAAGATTTATATGATCTGAAGAGAAACCACAGTATAAAATTTTCTATTTAAAAATCATTCAAATCAATAAATTTATAACCAAATAATTTATACTAGTTAATGTGTGATTTGTAGCAATTGCTGTTTACGATGCTAATTGCTTTAGAATGTGTGGTTCAACCTTTTGAAAGAATAACACGGTCTGCCACAAGATACCTAGGTAGTATCAGAATCTAAAAAAATATAGGAAAGCTTAACCAAAAGTGGCCTGCTTTTTCCACATCTGTGAAATGAGTTATTTTGCTTAAGTGGATTCTTTGACTTTTAAGGTTCTTGGTTAATGTCTCACTGGCTTTTATTTTGTTGTCTTCCTAAAAGCTTTCTAAGTATAGATATTCATATTTCTGAGTTTAGTATCTATGTTAAGATTCTTGTTACTACACCTATTATTCAAAACAATTTTATTTTAACAATATTTATTTAGTTTGCAGGGAGACATTTATTTTTATTGCTGTTTTTTAGCAGATTAAAAGCCATAAAATGTTAAATATTCTTAGGAAATCAATCTTTTCTTTAAAATTAAAACTTCAATTAATTGTTATTGACATGGCTCTTAAAAGTTTTGTGTGACAAATTGTATATTTACTCAGGTTTCCAAAAACCTCAGCAGGAGTTGAATTTATATTTTTATTCACTCACTATTTGAACAGAACATGCCTTAGGGATTGTTTATTCTATAGCCTGCAGTAGTTCGTGACTAGCTCAGAGAGGGCAAAGAGTTAAACCTGAGGCCACTGACAGACCAGCAGGACAAGTTCTGCGATTTACATTTGTTCTTGGCTTTTGGGCTTTTCTGAATATGCAGCCTATTTCTCAGATATGGGTGTTAAAGAAATAGATGCCTTTAATAGAAATGATTACATGTCTACGTGGAGATCAATTATACTGTATAATTTTAAGGTATAAGACCGGAAAGAACTGATGTTTAGAATATATTTGAAGAAACATTTATCAATTCTTTTCCCTACTTAACTAGCAAAGGCAGAAATAGTTTAACCTATTAAAATTCTAAGCAGGTAATCATTATTTCTTTAGGGTTCTTTACAATTGAGGACAGATAGAGCATTAAC
The DNA here is from genome assembly GCA_004027455.1 of Hydrochoerus hydrochaeris. Lineage (NCBI taxonomy): Eukaryota > Metazoa > Chordata > Mammalia > Rodentia > Hydrochaeridae > Hydrochoerus > Hydrochoerus hydrochaeris. Next base: position 44,988 of record PVLA01009070.1, read on the forward strand.
TCTTTTTACCATTATAACCTCAAGGCATATGGTAGCAAAAAATAGATATTTCAAATTGTCTTAAATGAACCAGGATCTAGAGCAGGAAATATGCTTTGCTCCCTTTGAAGAAAATCATTAGTAAAACTGTATGCAGAATTATATATTATTAGCTTTAGTATTTTACTCCTTTTAAAAAGATTGTGTGATTATTATAGAGAAATATAAAGCAAATATTGAGAAGCAAAGCTAAGCTGTGGTAGAAAGCCATCTAGTGGTATTCAGAAGGAATACTTTTATGGTGCTCTTCCTCTTTTGACTATATCTAGACTTTTAATAAATAGGAATTTTTGGCTGTCCTGCTTGAAGAACAGTTTAATTTTGAAGTATTTGAATCCTTTGGAACTGGTTTTGAACACAGTAATTGAAGAGTAACCTTTGTTTTGCTATTGCTTTTGTGCTGTCGAGGATTTTGGAAGCATAACAGAGATTTGTGTTGCAGAAGGTAAGGGGCCAGGAAGGCTGAAGGAGTGTCAGGGCGTACAGTTTATGCTGAGAGATTCCTGTGCAGGGGGACCCTAGGAAAGAAGGGAGCTGTGCTCACATATCTGTGTTTCCTTCTTCTCTCTTGGACACAGTTAATTAGTATAAATGCAAGTCAAGATGGTGGTTGGTTTGTGGGCAATTCTTTTAATGAGTTCTGAATCTGTATTTTAGGTGATCAAATAAAAAAGAGAGCTGCATTATTTAAAAAGTGAATTTAGTGTTAATTTCAGTGAAAATGAATGTTTAAGATTATTAAAAATAAACCTGGGGTTGTAGCTCAGTGGGAGAGTGTGTATTTAGTGTGTATAAGGCTTTGAGTTCAATCTCCAGCACCAAAAACAAAAAAGGAAAGGTTATTAAAAAGGAACAGAGGAACACACTGGCAAGGGCAATGTGGAAAACTCTGGAAATATAAAAATGGATGAGGTTAATATGGTTAAATATTTTTCAAATTAAGGTTAGTATGTAGTATTATCTTACAGGTTGTATATAAAATTTGTACACTTTTAATGGTGTTTATAAGGATGTAAACAGTCACTTCTTAGGCTGTTTTCTTTGTCAAAAAATTGATGTTTCTGACATAGTCACATGGTTTGTATTTAATACTCTGCAGAATTAATATGTGTAAGATATAGAGTAAAGCCTTCTTAGAAAATTGTTGCATATATTTTCTCATATGAAATGACTCCACGCAAGGTCATGTAGGCCTTATACACTGTCCTAATTTTTAAAAAAGTTTTTCATTTAGTGGTTGACCCTTAAGAGTCATTGAGTATGATTATAGTAACACAATAACATTTTAAAATACTTTTTTCAAACTAAGTTTATGTTCTTTCTTAGCAAGACGAGATGAACTCCAGTCCAGGAAAGTGAAGTTAGACTATGAAGAGGTTGGAGTGTGTCAGAAGGAGGTCTTGATAACATGGGATAAGAAGCTGCTAAACTGCAGAGCGAAAATCAGATGTGATATGGAAGATATGCATACTGTTCTTAAAGAAGGTATTCATGATTTCAGTAATCTTTGTTTTTCAGAAAAAACCTCAGAGAATTTATTTTTGCAGCTTAGCCAATTTCGTCTTTGTGCTTTTGCTTATTAAGGAGGGAAGTAGTTTGTTTCTGCCTGTACTTTGGTAATGTGACTGGTGAAAAAACAGTGCTGATGGAGATCTGGTTCTTGAGGAGTTGGCTACAGACTCTCCTGCCTGTTTCAGCCACCTGTTTTCTGCTTTTACCCAGGATGAACTGCATGCCTTGGTACAAGTCTTTGATTAGAGCTGTGAAAATAGTTTGTATTTAAAAGCTTGACATTTCTATCATTTTGTGAGAAGTGTATATTTAGGTGTGTATATATTTTTATGAATGTATGTATACATCCACAGTGTATTTATATAGGCAGATTTATCCTATTAATCATTTTTCTGTCTTCTCCATTCTTTATTTTGGAGAAATAATTTTTATATATGCGTGATATTTAAACATTTAAAATTGAAAACTGAAAAATATGAGTATTTTGTGTGGAATTCATGTGACCCAGATTTAAAATATTAAAATAGGAGTTTTCTATGATTTGTATAAACTGGGTATAAAGTAAAAATTGCAAAATACCCAAAGAAAGCTGATAATTTTGTTTCAAAAGCCTGTGATAATGGTGAGAGTGTGGGTAAACTGTTGATTTATTTTGTAAGATGCCATGCTTACAAACCTGGTATCTTGTTCTTTTTCTCTGAATATTTGTAAATCCTAAAGATTTTTGTTGAATACATTATTTGGGAGAGAAAATAGTGGTTAATGGAATGTATGTGAGCTGTAGGTCTCACCATTCTTTGGTACAACTTTTAAAGATGATTTTGGGTGCTCAATTTGCTTTTCCTTGTAGATACAATTTAAACTTCTTCACATGGAGCCTGAGCCCTCCATGATCTCTCCTTCTTCCATCTGTGATCACATTTCTGCTTCTATTTTGTACTTTGTCCTGCAGAGAGGCTGAATTACCTTGGGTGCCGCTGTGTCCCAAGCTAGTTCTTCCATGGAATGTTCCAGTCCTTTGTTGGTGCTTTCTTCCTTCCTTTTCCACCTTTTCCATTTCTCCTCTTTTCTATTCCCTCTGCTTCTTACTCCTTTTTCTTCCTCCCTCCCCTCTGTGCCTCTTATGTCTTTCATACAACTCTTCCTGAAGTGCTTGTTACCAACACTTTCAGTCTAGAGTGTTCTGTTCTTTCATAGGTCTCAGTTCAAACACATTTATTTCCTCAGAGCACCCACCCTGGTCCTCACAACCAAAGTAAAACAGTTTTGCTTTTATTCATTCTCACAATCAATTGTCTTTATCATAATATTTTTCTTTCTCTACCACTGCACAGCCTAGCTCCCAAGATAGTATCTTGCACAAGTTATTTGTTGCATGGATGGATGGATGGATGGATGGATGGAAGAATTAGACTGATTTCCCTGGAAATAGATTTATTCATCTCTCTAAAATGAAATATATTCAGTGCCATCTCTGTGCTCCACTACACAATAAATTGATCTGATTAATATTTGGGCCAAATAATGTTGGTTTAATTAACGTGAGTTAATTTTTTGTGAATTTGTTGTTGTATGGGTAGTGAAACAGCCCACTCAGAAGAACAATGATTTATTAATTTGGCTAATAAAAGTTATTCTCTAAAAAGGACATTTTATCTGCTGCTATTCGTTCATTTATTCATTCATTCATCTGTTCAACAAATGTTTAAGTAACAAGATATATGCTTGGATTTCATCCTTCAGAGATAGAAGTATGCTCACCATTCCTAAAGAATTCACCATCTACAATGGGGAAACAGGCAAGCATACAGTGTAGCATCAAATGTAAGCCAACGTAGCAACATGCCAATATGAGGCAAATTGTATGTGAAAAAGGATTGTTTTTAGAGATGATAGTGAACATTTAAAAAAGATAGCACTCAAGCTTATCCATAAGAGATGAACAATAATAATAGTCTGGACCATAAAATGTTAGAGTTTGGAATTCCATAAAGGCAACAACAGGAGCAAGAAATTTGAGAAGTGAAAATAACTACAATCTTCTGGCATATGGCTGAGAATGGGGCCAGAAATACACTACCTGTGTTGTAGTGGGAGGTTTATAAATCAGGTCAAATCTGAGCTTTACCTTATGGGCAATAATATTTTTACCTTTTTCAAACACTGAGATCATAGTCGGAAAATATTACTGTCTTTAAACCTTCCCTTAACCAGCTGGAGCTAATGAACCTGTTCAGACCTAGTTTAATGACCTAAAAATTCTTAGTGAAACAAAGTTACCTACACAATATAAAATTAAATTTTTGCCCTTCCCACTTACTTCCTGTCTCTTAACATAAAAACATAGCTTTAGCATACTTTTAGCTGATGTGCTTTGGATTTTAAGCATAATAGTTAATATTTCATTATATGTTCTAAATATTTTCTTCATAATGACTGCAGTTCTGGAGTGCTTCAGTTATATCTTCTCATGGTGTTTATTATTTTTTATTATATTATCTTTTTATGTCCATATAAGAATGTTTTAAATTGTTTTTTATAAAATTAGTCATGGATGATAAACATTTAGAAACTATAATGCAAGGATTAGTATTTGTTGCTATCTTCAAGCCAAATAAAAGGTAAAGTTAGGCAGTAATACATTTTGGGATTTCAGGATTTTGGCTTCTGAAAACAGACTTTTATAGTTCAGATTCTATACTGCCACTTACTAGCTGTGTAGACTTGGGCAAACTACTTTATTGCTTTCTGCAACAACTTTCCAATCTGTAAAGTGGTACTACTGGTAGTTGACTGTGTATAGCATTTTTCTCTTTGTGAATGACAATGCTTAGTAGTGAAAAAATTTTAATAAATCTTTTATTAGGTGGTCAACCTCTGTTGGCTGATGTTATTGCTAATATAGTTGTTATTATTATCGTTATTTGGAGGCATTCATTTGCAAGATGTTAGGAGCTTTAGAATTAAACTTGTCAAAACGTGGTTTTGTCAGGGACCTGGGGATTGGATGCAGGAAAGTACGTAGTTCACCAACTACAATTTAGCAACTTTATTCCAGTGCCTTGCTGTCTCTCTCTCTCTTTGTTTATTTATTTAGCTTTGTTCTTAATCTCTTTGATTGTAGGGGTTCCCAAAAGTCGGCGAGGAGAGATTTGGCAGTTCCTAGCTTTACAATACCGTCTGAGGCACAGACTGCCTAATAAACACCAACCTCCTGACACATCCTACAAGGAACTTCTAAAGCAGCTCACTGCTCAGCAGCATGCGATTCTTGTGGATTTGGGTACGTGTGTCTTTGACTGTAATTTACACAAGTAAGCAAGTTTTTTGTGCTTGTTGGTCGGCACTGACGGAGAGGATCTGTTGCTACCTGCAGAGCTGCTGGCCTTCTTCTTTTCTGTGCTTAGTTGGCTTTATGTCTGATTTTTTAAAATTTTATTTTAAAGAGAATAAAACCAAACAAAATAAAACAGAATAAAGCCAGTGAAAACAAAGCAGTGAGAGTGATACAGAACTTCAAAACAGGATAATAGAAAATCAATGATGATGATCAAAATGCCTCTTGCTATCTTCAAAATTGCTGCCCATACCATCAGACATAAGAAAATCAAACAAAACAGAACAGGGTAAAACCAATCAAAGCAGAACTTTGTATAAAACAGAACATAAAATGGACAGGACAAAACAGTGAGAATGATACTGGATTTCAAAAACAAGACAGAAGGAAATCCCCTATATTTACTATATTGCATTTGTTATCCTTTTAATAGATGCTCAGACTATTGGCCTTACACCTGAGCGTAAAATGAAGTTTTCACCCCAAAACTTTCTGAAAAAGGAATCATCTTATAATTGACTCAGTACAAAGGTCTTATTATGGGGTGCTCTCAGATACTGCATTTTGAACACATGACTTTTTTTGGTTTGGATGGACAGCTATATCTTACTGAGTACTGATTTTGAAATAAATTAAAATGTGTTAAATGGATACCAAAAACTTTTAACAAAGATGTATTAAGAATTCTTTTGCATATTGATAAAAGCAAACCTTTAGGTATCTTTTTTTCAAGAGCAATGTAATAGTTGCCTGCCTCTGACCCCAGGAGTAGTTGAGTGGTTGTGAGAAGCGTGCAGGTATATAAGTAGCCAGGGCCAGGTGGACTTATCCCACTCTTCACAAAAAGAAAGAAGGAGGTTACTTTTTGAGACCCCAGGAAAAAAAGCAATACAGTAAGTGGTAATGTTGTGGAAATCATAAACTCTGCCTATCAGATAGATAAAGAACAGTTTCACTGCTGACGGATGAGTACTTATGCTTGGGGAGGCTTTCCACTATCAGCAACATAAAGCAATCTTTTAATGCTGAATTTCACATAACTTTTAGAAAGTAAAAAAGGTATGACTTAAAAATCATATTGTCTGTTTTTTGCTAATATTATTATCATATATACTTTATTATTTTAAAATACCTAAATATTGTTTTTTGACTATTTCATGAGTACTGAAAATTGTGATGCATTTCAGATGGCCAGATGTGCTACTCAAGCCATCCAGGGAAAATAGAGGGTTGCTTTATATTTGGCATAATCTGTCCAAACCTGAGTTTTTTTTACCTCTGTTCCTTTTGGATAACAAGCAACTTTTGTTGAGAAAGAACCTAGCTCAATGTCAATCCTTTTTGGGCCCAGTAGTGTTAGGATGGAAATTTTATAGAGAAACTGAACACTGGAGTTCTTGTCTGGGTTTTTACCACTGACTATGGTCTGAGACAAATTGCTTTGCTTCTGCTCTCAGTCTTCTCTGTTGAGTGGGGACTTCAGACTGACTGGTTCCTACCCTCCCTTGCAGAGCTTTTTATCTATGACCATAAGTCAGTGTTAAAAATCAGGATTGGGCCAGGGATTTAGCTCAGTGCCTTAAGTGCCTGCCTGGCAAGCATGAGGTCATGAGTTTGATCCCTGGTACCAATAAATACATACATACATACATAACCAGAATTGAAGGGTTGCAATCAGGATTAAGCCACATAGCCTAGTAATGAAAGAGGATGGGATCAGTTTTCAGGGACAGGCTTGTGAGGCAGAAATGGAGCTAGACTCAACTTCTTGGATAGGCAGTGCATTTATAGTTTTTTTTTAGCGAAATTATTAAGAGAAAAAGTAAAATGATACTTTAAAAAATTACTTAGGTCACTCTATTTGTAGCCATCTGTGTTTCTGCAGCATACTCTTGCTATTTTCTCATTTCTTCCACTTACTCCGCACTCTTAATCTTATCAGTTCCTGAGGGGAAAAAGTCACTTTTAGGTGTATATGGAAGAAAACATTTTAAACTCTGGCGTGCTTTCAAATTCTAACTGACACAAGTAATTGTTTCACAGTCATTTCATGTGTGGTACAAAAGAAGTCCCAGATCAGGGTATACAGCCATGGTGGAGAAAAATGATTTGTTTTAATGCTCAGTGCCAGATTTTTAGGAATGCAGGACTGAGTTCATTTGCTAGCTGGCATCGCTCTTGTAACTTTATACTCAGAGGTAAATTTTTGAGGTGAATTTATTTGAAATCAACAGAATCTTTTACTTTCCTTGCTCTCACTGGACATATATATGTCCTTTTGGGATATGTTGAAAAAAGAAAAGGAGTCTACTTGGTTTATGGAAATATTTTAAGGAACAAACACCAAAGAACATTTGAAAAAGAAGTATTTCCTAAATGATGGACTCCACACAAAGCAAAACAAAAACAAGAAAGTCTTTCCAGTGTCATATTACAAGAAAAGCAGGGATAAATGTTTTCATGGATTACCAAGACTTCTTTTTAAATAACATGATACCTCATAGAATTCTGATTTCAATTAGAGGGTGTTCTTTATATGAATTTAGAACTTGCCTTGAGTTACAGTCATGATAAACTTTATGTTCTGTTCTCCTATGATCTCCTGGATATGTTTGTGGATTCTATTTTATTGTTTTGCTCGAAAGAAGTATTGACTAGCATGAATTACTTACCCTTGTATCATATATATGGATTTAGGGTAGTAGCCTGGCATATAAGACTCAGTGAGTTAGAACTAGAGCTACAGCTACAGTGAGATTGGTTGATTGACTCTTAGATGAATACTCCAAGAAACACTTACTCAAATTACTCATTTGGGAGAAAGTGTTCACTTCTCACTGAATTGCATGAATTTTATTTTCACTCTGATCTCCAAAGCATCAGAGCATCTGAAAAAATTTTTCTCTACTTTTCCTCTGCAGGAAGGACGTTTCCTACTCACCCCTACTTTTCAGTACAGCTTGGGGCAGGGCAGCTGTCTCTTTTTAACCTTCTGAAAGCATATTCTTTGCTGGACAAAGAAGTGGGCTACTGTCAGGGGATCAGCTTTGTGGCTGGAGTCCTTCTTCTGCACATGAGTGAAGAGCAAGCCTTTGAAATGCTGAAATTCCTCATGTATGACCTAGGCTTCCGCAAGCAGTACAGGCCGGACATGATGTCACTTCAGGTGAGTCAGTGACTTTTCACGAGGAACTCGGGGGGGTGGGGGGCTTTTAGCAGCAGTCTTGGCACTAGCCTTCTTCTGAGTTGCAGTTTACAACATAGGAGTTTGAAGTTATTAGAACTTGGGCAGGTGAGTTGGGCATGTCCAGATTACTTAGGTGTGCATAGGATGTGTTCCCCAGGACACATAATTGCAGTGATTTGGTACCTAGCTGATGAGTATTTACTGGTCTGCTAACAGGTCAAATAATGACTGTGGAATCTTTTATCTCTCATTTTTTCCTAAACAATTTGCTTGTAATTCTTTGGGTGTCATTGTAAGGACTTAATTCTGGTTTTTAGAAACTACAATTTGATAGATATCATTAGAATGTGAAAGATGGGAGCCAGACCTGGTGGTGCAGGTCTTTTATCACAGAACTTCGGGAGGCTGGGGTGGGAGCATCGCAAGTTCAAGCTCAGCCTGGACAATTTAGAGACTTAGGAAGACATTGTCTAAAAATAAAAAGGGGAAGGGAGCTGGAGAATTAGCCCAGTGTTAAGATCCTAGCTTTAGTTCCTGGTACTGAAAATAATTTTGTTTTCAAAGAATGGGAAGTACCTGTGAATAATGTTTATTGTGGACCATAGACAAAAACATATAGCTATCTTAGTTTTAAAATGTAGTGATTTCTCCACTAAAAAGTTCTTTATCCATTTATGTGACAAAATTCATATACGTTAGATTGATAAATTATCATTACTTACAATTACTGAGAAATAATTTATTTGTGTCTCTTATTTTGAAAATGGATATATTTGAAAAATCTTTGATGGCTACATTCTTATAGGCTACAATATTAGGGATCTTATGGGACCTTATTTTAAGAGAGTAGATAGATCTTTTCCTTTTAAAGAGTGATATAAACCCTTTTCACTTTCTAGAATAAGAAATTAGTGTTTTGTTCCAATCAATACAGCTTTCAAATGTGTGCATAAATGTCTTTCCAGTGGGCTTAGATTTTCTTGGTAGGATTCTTGATTCCTTGTTTCACTAGAGGTGAACTTGATTACTCCAGGCTTCCTGTTTCAGTTACCATATCTGAAAAATGAGAATGAGTTCTCTTTCAACTTTAAATATTTATATTTTATCATGTTTTGGATCTACTGATTTCTGTGTTGGGTGTATAGCAATATGTTTTCCCCCTGAAGTCATTGTTCTTTCTTTCTCCATCTTCTCTTCTCCTCACTTCTCATCTCTGCATCTAATACTTGACTTTTGTCTCTTCTATCTGGTGATTTGCCATGTTATTATTGATAAAAGATAATTGGAGATTATTCATTTTTAACAAATAGAGTTTTATTATTAAAGCATCCCTTGAAGGAATCTTGAGTGTTTTTCTTCATTTGCCTAAATAGACCTTGAAGGAAGAAATGTTCTCATTCCCAAGTTTAGAAGATGGGAACTGGGGGAGAGGTGTAAAGTAAGACTCTTTAAAAAATATTAAACACAGCACTATTGCTTCTTTGTTATGACTACAGTTGTTCAAGAAAATCAGAATGCCTTTCTTTTTTTCTCTTCTAATTAGACTTACTTGGCTTCTAAAGAATTCGTTCCCAAAACTAAGTCTTCCGTTGATAGATGAACTATAAATGGCCTAAGAGAAATGTATGATTTTTTTCAATGTGACTTGAGATATTAATTTCATTAAAAAACTTATGTTTAACTTCAGCTAAGCTGATTATTTTGTAGTTAAGAATTACTGTGGTTGATTTCCTTTTATAGCTTCTGTGGAAGCTTAGTTTCCAAATGTAGATGTTGTAGCTAATGATCAAATGTAATTTTGCTGTATTTATGTATAGTACTTTATGATTTATTTCCCCAAAGTAGTCACTTCATTTATAATTTAGAAACAATTGCTGAATTCAAAATATGTTAGGTTATTTGTAGGCATTTTCATAGTGCTACCTGTTTAAGGCTGGTGTTTTAAGGATTTCTTTTGTGAAATTATTCTGGATTTAACAAAACATTGTTTACATTTCACATCAAAATGTCAAGCTTAACATGACTTTATTTTCACACAGAACACAGAACCACCACTCATCCATTAACTGTGTGGATAAAAGTTTAAATTAAAGCACAATTCACAGATTTGTTTATTATTTACTATTGCTTTATATTTAGAGTCACAGAAGAATTTAAAGGCATCCTTAAAATATTTATTGAAATGCTAGTAGTCAACTTAGTAGCCAAATGAAATATTTTTTCCCTCTAATTTTAGAAATATTCAGAAAGAGCTGAACTTTTTATTTTAACCCCCTTTGGCATGCTAAAAATGTTGCTGAAATAACTTAGATGTTAGAAGAAACATCTTGGGCTTATGGCACTGGGACATTCTAAGCCTCTATTCCATGTTAGCAATGCAGCTTGTGCAGAGGGCCTTAGCCAGGACTCGATCATGAATCAAATTCTGGACCCAGAAAATAGAGTCAAGCTTTGCTTCTGCACTGAACAATGCACTGAACAATGCACTGAACAATGGAGGCCAGGAGAGTTCAGATTAAATTCTAAAAGCAATACTCTCTTCAAGAGGGAAAGTATTATTTCCGTATATGTTATTATACTCACATATTCATAATAGAAAACCTTGCTGAAGAGATTTAGATAGACTTAGAATGACTTGCTTTATAAACTCAGTTGAGTGAACTTGGGCTTGAATATCAACTTTAAAATCATAATGAAAATAAAGTCACAATATTGTTATTACTTATTGAATATATGTGGATTGTTACTATTAAAATAATAAAATTTAAGTTAGTATATTTCATGCACACTCAAAAAAATGCACAATATTTTATTTTTCTTCTCCAAATTAACTTTAGATTCAAATGTACCAGCTGTCCCGGCTGCTCCATGACTACCACAGAGAGCTCTACAATCATCTCGAAGAAAATGAAATCAGCCCCAGTCTTTATGCTGCCCCTTGGTTCCTCACATTGTTTGCCTCTCAGTTTCCATTAGGATTTGTAGCCAGAGTTTTTGGTGAGAGACTCTTACTATTACCATTAAGTGTTGTTTATTTCAAGAAATATACTTCTAGCCGTCTGGTACCCCAATTATTTTATCATGTGTTATACAGAATAGCAAATTGCTAGTAATTGGTTCTGCTAGTAATTCTGCTAGTAATTTAAAATGTATAAGTCTTAATTAAAATTAAGATTCAGTAGAAAAAAACCGATCTCCTGTGTTTGAATAAACTGTATGGAGTTCTTTTTGTTTTTGCTTAGAAGTTAGAATATAGTTTTTAAAATGTGGATGAGGGGCATACTCCCTATAATTTTTCTGATCTTTATAGATATCTTTGTGTCTCCGTTTGTTGTTCTCCCCCTCACCTTTTCTCATTATTGTCTTGAATGTGGGTTCAAAACACAGAGAGCCATGCTCTCTGACTGGGTCAATGGAAATACCTATTATCAATGTTACTTCTAATGGCATGTCTTAGTCTCAATTTTGGTTACTACACAGTAATTTTGATTCATATTTCTTGGTTTAGTGACACTTCCTTCATGCCTCTACAGAGTGGTTGCCACCTCTAAAATTGAGTGGCTCTTGGGAAAACAATAAACATAGACAGGAGAAGTTACGGAGTGTTTCTTTCGCTCTGATTGTGGTACTTGACAGTAGGGAAAAGAAGTATGACATGGTTTATGCTCCTGGTGAGGCCTCTAAATCTGTTTACAAGTCTTTAATTAGGTTTGTTTGTCTTTTAAAAGGCAATAAATAAATAACTTCACTAGAGGTTTATTCTAATGATATTGTTTGGGATCTCGGTAGCCTCAGAAAGGGCTCCTACAGATTTTTTTTTTCTTAAATTCTGCTTATCTATCTGGTATCCATGGTGAAAGTCATCAGTATCCATTCACAACTGTGCTTTTGCTAAATTGCAGCATTTGGGCAAATTTAAGTATTGGCTCGCTTGTCATTACCAGCTTTTAAAGAAATAAAAAAAAAATAGAACTCAGTGAAAATACTAGAGAATAACAAGTAGGAAAAATGTTTCTTAAGGAAACTTTAGTTCTGAGGATATATGTGTAACGTGTGTGTAATAGATTATAATTTCAGAATCTTTCTTACAAGGAAGACTGTGTTTTAAAAATACACTACATTAGTGGACTGCAGTCTATAAAGTGTAGCAAAAGAGTAAAACCAGGTTGCACTAAATCAAATTGGTGCCAGATTTCTCATGTTTACTTAATGGACATGATAGTTTTTCTCTAGTGAAATTTTCTTTGGAGGTTGAGTTCCTATTAGTGAGTCTTCTAGAAATCTTTTTATATATGTAGTTTTCAGATAAATATATATATAATCCTTTTATACATGTATTTCTCTATCAAATCTGACAGATGTTTCAGTGTAGCTCTCATTTACTTTCCTTGAACACTTGATATCAAGAGTTCAAGAAACAAATTCTCCTAGTAGTCTGTCCCTTATTATGAGGTTATAACTGAAACTATCAGCTGTATGAATAATTACTCAATATTTTCTTTTGAATTCAGTAAAAAGTAGAGACTGTCATGGAACAATGTAAAAGCAAAATGAATGACTATGTTTGAAATAATTCTTGCACACTTCCCTTTTTAAAGACTCTCCATTATCTATTGGATAGAAGAATGATGAATATATTGAGAAAATTTTTCATGGCATTGTATTTGCTGTATTTCAAAGCTAATAAATGTTTGTAGAGTAGTTTTTCTTTTTTCTCTTCTGATATTGTTTGTTACTTTCTTTGATTTTACTTTTAAAATTTTCCTTCAATTTTCTGCTGTTACCTCATTTACTTGACTCATTTACTTTTATATTGTGAGAGTTTCAATAACATTAATTGGTTATGTTTTGCTGGGACAAAATACCTGACACCCAGAATTAAGAAAGGAAAAGTTTATTTAGCTCACAGGTTGTGGAAGTTTTGGTCCATAATCAGCTGACTCCAGGGCAGGTTGGCATGGCACAGAGGCATGGCATAAAACATGGCACTTCAAGGCAGCAGAAGACAGCAAAAGCAGCAAGAACAAAAAATGGGGAGAAAGCAAGCTTCTTCTCTTCCCTTATATTGTATCCCACCCCAACCCCAGTGGGTATAGTGAACACACCATCTCTAGGCCCTTCTCTTGAGCAGGCTCAGGATGATTTACTAAGTGAGGATCCTGGCACCCTGCTAAGTTACATGTTAAACTTCTAAACTCAAGTTGACACAGTGTATCAACTATAGATTTACATATTAACTGGCTCATTTGCATTCATATTGTGAGATTTCAATAATATTAATTGGTTATATTGATTTGTTTTTGTGTTCTGTTGTGAAGAAAAATTTAAATATTACTTGAAAAAAAATTTTTTTTTTTTGGTACTGAGGATCAAACTCACAACCTCATACTTACCAGTCAATTGCTTACACTGCTGAGCTAAATCCCCACCCCTATTACTTCAATTTTTGAGGTTAACACATCTTCCATTAAATTTGCTATTCAAATTATAAGCAATACATAGATCACCATAAATACATAGTTTGTTCTTTTTACCTTAACCTTATCTGAGATTCCTAATAAGAATGGGGAAATATTCAGACATCTGTTTACTTGTTTCAGTCATAGAATTTTTTTTTTTAAAGTTAGGTGCTTTTGATGTTTTCTTTTGTAAGATCTCTATTTCTGCTTGAGGAATAAAACACATACATTTAACACAAAGAGTATTCTTTTTTATAATAGTGAGTGCACAATTTTGCTAATGAAAATTGTCTCGTCTTTTAGATATTATTTTTCTTCAGGGAACTGAAGTCATATTTAAGGTTGCACTGAGCCTCCTAAGCAGCCAAGAGACACTAATAATGGAGTGTGAAAACTTTGAGAACATTGTTGAATTCTTAAAAAGCAAGCTACCTGATATGAACACTTCTGAAATGGAAAAAATTATTACCCAGGTATGATTTAAGCAATAATAATGAAATTACAAGATTGTAGCAGTTCTTCTAGTGCTTATGTATTAAATGCTTTAGCATTAAAATACAGTTTTGTTTGACAGGTATGAGTGTCAAGGTATTTTGTTGTTTACTTTGATCAGAATTATTTAAAAATAAAACAATGTGAAATTTCTACACTTTGACATTGTCTGTGTGGCTATGGATAGGAAATATGGGTTAGTGTTACATAATGAATTTTCCAGGAATCTTCTCAGTTTAAACCAGTTCGGAGATCAAAGGTAGTAGACCTTATAGTGTTAGAAAGATCTGAAGATAAAGTGAAATTACTTACTTTTGTAATATCATCAATTTGTAAAATACACAAGATCATGTGATGAGAGAGCCCGGGCTTTGGAATTACAAAGTATTGGCTTATATAATCTTCTAACTTTTTTCATTAAAATTTATTAATTGATGTTACTGTGTCAATAACTCTTTTTTTTTTATTGTTTAGCATGCACTTTCCATCCTACACTTCCAAATCCTATTATTTCTCTGCTCCAAAATGAGACAGTAATGTTCCAAGAAGTTCTGTGAAATTTACATCAGGAGACAGAGTCTTTCTGTGATTATCCCAGTGATGGGACCATTTGCAGAGGTGCAGGTAGGGTTGTGAGAATCAACACAGATGTCCTGGTGCCCAGGAAGTAGAACCAAAGGAAGCTAATTCTGCCCTGGTACTAAAGGGGCAAGTGGAAGACGTAGAGAGGTGGTTAAAATAGACAGTAAATGCTTAAACTTTAAAAACTTAGTAAGAGACACATTGCCACTAATCCCCCTCAAGATACTCTCTTTTGCTTCAAACACACTTATTCCCATGTTCTTGCCACTTTCTAAATGAGCTCTCTTGCACTAGTGTCTTTATGAATCTGATCAAAAATTTAGTGAATGCCGCTGTTTAGTGTCATCTGACAAAAAGGCAGGCTCATAAGAACATGATGTGTCCTCATCCACCTTAGTCACCGATCTGACACCTTGTAACTTCTGGCTCTTTCCTAAAGTCAAAATTACTATGAAAGATAAATATTTTGAGTTGATTTGAAACATTGAGGCAGCCATGACAAAAGACACAAAAGAGAACTTCCAGAACTGCTTCATATGTGACCAGAACAATGGAATACAAGTATTTGAAGTGAGGGGGAATAGTTTCAGGGGGGTTAATGGCCATGTGTCTTTTATTATAAAAGTGTTTTAAAATTTAAACATTCTTTGTGGATCACAGCTTTAATAGTGATCATGACATAGTTGAAACTATGGAGGAGGGGCAGTTACTGTGCTTGCTCTTGGTGAACTAAACAAGGAAAGGTCCAGGGGGAAATATTGTACTTCCACCTGCCTCTGCACCCTCTAATCTGCAAGCACCTGTCCTGACCAAACCCTACCAGAAGCAGTCAGAAAGGAACTGCAGGGTCTGCCCTGGGAGATGGGAGAAGGGGTGAGAGTAGAGAGAGGCTCTGAGGAGCAAATAAAAACCTGGTCCCTGGCTCTTCATAGGGACCAGATATGAGGTAGTTAAATATTGATGTTGTTCAGGTGAAGTGAGCACACTTTAGAGCAGATCTGTAGATCCTATGGTCATGCTTATGCACACTGATCAAATTTATCACTTTCCTGAAGGCAATTAGGATAAGAGAAAGAAGACACAATTTAGAGAAGGGAATCTGAAATTTATTCTGGTGTCATGCCCCTTATTAGCTGTGTGACTTTGGACAACCTTGAGTCTCCCAAAAAGGGAACAACGATATTGATGATAGGGCTGGCGATTTAGCTCAGCGGTGTAAGTGCTTGCCTGGCAAGCATGAGGTTGTGAGTTCGATCCCCAGTACCAAAAAAACAGAACAGAAAAAATTGATGCTAATTATGAGTTAAAGTATTTCATATGTTCCAATTACTACATAATATATATACAATATATTATATACAATAATATATACTATTATTATCATATATAAAATTATCTTTTGATTACATGAAATCTAAAATACAGATATTCTGTAATATCTATCAGTTTTGTGTATTGAGATATTCTGATAAGAATAGATATTATACTTGATCATAGCCAAAAAGGTTGAGAAGCGATATATTAAGATACTCTGTAAGCAGAAAAGTATAGCTTTTATCTACATACTTAATTAATTCTTCAGAAATACCTTTCTTTTGGACTGATAAGCTGTTGAAAATTATAGTTTTGGAGAACTGAAATCAGATGTTATTTGTCTTCAAAATTAATGAAGGAATTGCCTGGTTTTATAGATTACTGCTAGGATTAATGGATAGAATTTATAGTCAGGTATTTTTGGACTTATATTAGAGAGAACTGCCTGACAATTGGAGTTAATTAACTGTGGAATGAACTGCTGATATTAAAAGAGACCTTGATGAGTTTTATTTATGGACATTGTAAAAAATGCAAATTGTGCAGAAAAGCACAAAGAGGAAAATAAAATTAACTACCAACTTAATGTCTAGGATGATAATCTTTGAAATGGCCTACTATACATATCTCTGCTTATATACATATATAAATATGTATACAGTTTACATAAATGAAAACATACTGTAAATTTTATTGTATCACTTGATTTTTAATTAAAATGTGTATAAAGTATTAGACTTTTTTCATGCTTATGAAAACAGATCCATATCCTCCCATCATTCCCTGTAGTGGAGACTAAATCCAGCGCCTTTATTCTGTGCTATATCCCTGGCCCTCCTGCCTCAGCCTCCCAGAGGATTACGTGCATGTACATATCATTTTTGATGGCTGTGTAGTGATACATCATATCTATACCTGCTAGGCAAGGAAAAAATGATGCTGTTTCAGAGGATGACTAGTTCATCTAGAAATCTCTTATTAAAGTTCTAATATTTGAGTTTCTCTAATAAGTACTAGGGTCAGTTTTTTTTTCTTCCCTTTTTTGGTGGTTTCTTTGTTCTCCACAGTGTCAGTAGCAGACACTCTGGCATGAGTCACACTGCTGCCTCACACTGTACCTGCCTCATGTCTGGACTAAGGAGGGGCTGCCCGTCCTCTAATTTCTAAAAAACCTCTTCCTTTTTGGTAATAATATATGTGAGTGGCAATAGTTTGATTAAACCATATAGCTCTGAACAGTGCTCAGGGAGCAATTTTGAGGATTCTCTTTGTGGTAGAATGAATAAATGACTCACAAGAGGCTTATATTGAAGAGCAAGTGGGTGAAACCATTAAGACCTTTCTGCTCATTGACAAATAAATCAGAAATGATTTTGGTCTCTGTATCGTAGAAATATCCTGTGCAGCTTTGCGTATTCACCAGCAATGGTTGCCTCTAACGTAGATAATAATTGCTCAGTAACTAATGTTTTTATTTTGGTTGCAAAATGTTCTTGGACTTTAATTTCTTTTCATGCCTTGATCTTGCTAAGAAAATGTCACAGTTGGGTACAAATAGTCTGCAAGTGTTCTTCTACTGAGAGTGCATCTATCTGTTTTCTTTTCTGTTTACTTCAGTGTTCCTCAAAATAAGTATTTGGAAACAGGTATGAGGTACACAGAATGTTGCATGCACTGCATACACAGAGAGAATGTTGGTACTGAACATCAGTCTCACCTCGGATGTTTCTGTGGCAGGTTTTTGAGATGGATATTTCTAAACAGTTACATGCCTATGAAGTAGAATACCATGTGCTGCAGGATGAGCTCCAGGAATCTTCATATGCCTGTGAGGATAATGAACCTTTGGAAAAGCTGGAGAGGGCTAACAGCCAACTGAAACGACAGAACATGGACCTCTTAGAAAAACTACAGGTAGGGAAACAAAGTAGTCAGCCTAAGAATAGCACTTAACCTCTACTGCTTCATCTTATATTAGCTTATCAGTTTTTTTCCATTCAAAATAGAGCCAACATAATTTTTTTAAAAAGCTATTAGTCCCTTGTTACTGGGCTATTTCAAGAATGATTAATGGAGCATCTCCTTGTTAGAGAAGGAGAGTTTGCACCTGTTTTATATTA
Source organism: Hydrochoerus hydrochaeris (assembly GCA_004027455.1). Lineage (NCBI taxonomy): Eukaryota > Metazoa > Chordata > Mammalia > Rodentia > Hydrochaeridae > Hydrochoerus > Hydrochoerus hydrochaeris. The sequence goes on from PVLA01009070.1 coordinate 63,030, forward strand.
ATGATTGTTCTTAGTTGTTACAGAGTTTTTGGTGATAAAGTGTAGTCACCAGGTTCCTTGGGGACCCTTTCATACTCATCAACACTGATAGGACCCCAAGTATGCATTTAGAGAACCCTGCATTTCCAAGCAGAGGGCTTTGAGCACTGGAAGGTCGTGTCAGGAATCTCCTGTTTCTTTTTCAGCAAAGGCACTCAAGGGAACCCCGTGGGTGTGGTGTGAGGATCCCAGCACGTAGGGTGATGATTCAGCATTACATTATTGCTATAGTCAGTGAGAAAAGATGAATCATGTTAGTGATGATAGTTATATTTTTGAGTGACCTAAAAAATCTGTTAAATTCTCACAGCATTTTCATCTCTTAATATTTTATTAAATAATTTGATGAAATTAGTTAATATATATGAGGCCTGGCTGCTGTAATAAACAACCAGACTTTTCAAAGTTTTGATTTGGATGATTTTTTTTTTCCCTTGCCAAACAGGTGGCGCATGCTAAGATCCAGGCCCTGGAATCAAATCTGGAAAATCTTTTGACCAGAGAGACCAAAATGAAGACTTTAATCCGGACCTTGGAACAGGAGAAAGTGGCTTATCAAAAGACAGTGGAACAAATCCGGAAGCTCCTTCCAGCAGATGCCCTCGCTAATTGTGAATCACTGCTGAGAGAACTAAACTGCAACCCTAACAACAAAGCCAAGACTGGAAATAAGCCATAATTCAAGATGTGTGTTTGCAGCAGAAAGTGCTCCTTAAAACCCCAAAGGGGGAGGGCCTGTGCACTGCTGGCCCCTGCAGGATGCCCAGGTTGGGGGAACCACCTACCACCTGTGCTGCCCCAAGTTCGAAGGCAGCCACCGCTCTCATTAGAGCATGCCAGTCCTAAGCCATTGTGCAGATACAGACTGAGTTGTCTTATTGCCAACTATGTACATATATATATATATATATATATATATATATATATGACGTAAAAATTCATGCTTTCAAATAAAATGAGTAGACATATATTTAGAGAGCAATTATTTTTACGTCATGAAATCCATGAAATCCACACCCAAGGAAAGTTCAGTTGGGACTCTCCTTGAGCATATGTGACATCTTTTTGTCTTTATAGTGGAATAAAAACTAGAGTATCTTTGTATATTGAGATATACTTGAAAAAAATGAATGTATTTTTTTCCCCAAAGAGCAGCATGTTTCACTCAGTGGTGGAAAGGTGGAACCATTTATGTTATTTTATGTGTATCTGTTCTCAGTTCTACTGACATTGTCTACACAAGGAAAATGGTTGCTAGTCATGCTCTTGTGAGTTTTATACAAAGATGGGGGCTTTTTTCCCCTTCCTGCTTTGTGCCAATTAGCATGTTTCATCTTTGTGCAAGTGAGTCTAATTAGGCTTCACTTCTTAAGAAATACATGAGGAGAAAGCAAGAAACGTGGACAACTCTCCCCAGCTCAAGGTAAAGAAAAAGAAGAGGATTGTTAATTTTATAGCAAATGAGACCAGCATTGTTTGAAAACAACAGGCCTTGAAAATATGATTTAGAAGCGTGATGATGAACCTGTTAGAGCTTTTAGTGATGGAAACTGCCTGCTGTAGCATGCATGCCATGGGTTCGCCACCACTGATTTAGGACCGAAATTTTTCAGATTAGTTCTCTGCCATTTTATTTAAATGACTTACACAGTAGAGAGCAATAGTTGCCACGCGATAAGGTTTAGCCGTTTTCCCACCAGACTGTGGTGAGATTTTCTCAATTTAATTTTCTCTCCCATCAATTTAGGGTAATGAATACAATTATGATTGATTTTTCCAAAGATGACTTACTGTGTTGAGATCTTGTTGGCCACTCGAGAGACTCTAATAAGCACTTGACCATTTTCCTCTTTCATTTGGAAATTTAGAATTGTGAAACATTTAGGAGCAAACCATTGAGATCCATGGGACAAAAGAGTGAAGTTACATCAAGTCAACAAAAACCCTGCAGTTCTGCATTTGGGCTCCCAGCTTCTGCCACCTACAAACAGCTTAGAAGATGACATGCTGGCTATGTGGAAGGACAGTCATTTTCAAACAGCACATGCAGTTATCCCTTTGATAGATGATTTTACAATAGTGCCTCTAAAAATTGATGTAGCATTTTTGCCTTTCCTATCAGTATTTATCATCACTGCTCTTTTGCAGTCTTTGTATTTCCACAGATGGGTTATTTGGAATAATTTTCTTCAAGGAGAGTTTGTTTTATATAAGCTGAACTTTATGACAGAGGGCACGAGTCAAGGTTTCAGGAAATCTTGATGAGCAGATGAAACACATCTGAAACCCCTTCAGTATGCAACATATGTAATGACTTACTGTAGATCAGCATGCCCTTAAATCAGGCGGTTTCTTAAGTGACAATAAAATCTTACTAACAAGTAAACTTACTGTAACTTCTAGGTTCTAGAGACTGTTTATTCTAGGTGCCCCATTTAGTTGAGGGTCACTAATTGATCTGTCGCCTGGGTTCCTTAGGATTTTCATTATTTGTAGGAGTTTTTTTTTTCCTCTAACAAGAATATGACAGATATCATCTTTTTGCTGTTAAGTGATGACAATTGCCTTATGGATGTGATAATGCAGTTGAAAGCCAAGGAACCTTTTATTTGGGAAAGGAAACTTTTCTGTTATTCAGTCTAAAGTAAACTTTATTCTGGAAGTTTAGGCAACGTTATTAGTTGTATTATGGTATTCATAGGTGACTTGCATACAGCATTTTCTTTTGAAAATGATTTTTTCATTCATGATTTTTAAAAAATGTACCAGTTATGCTCCATGCATTTTACATCTTCATCAGGTTAATGTACTGTCATTTCCAATAAATACATTGTTGCAGTTTCCTTTGTTTATTGGTTTAATTTTGTCACTTTTTGGGAGAGAAGAAGCTTCTTTTTAGAGATGGTTAAAATTTACATAGGTTGGATTGCTACTACTTAAAATTGAGGTACTGATAATTCTTCCTAATAGAATCAAGAACAACAAAAATAATTTAAGAAACATTCATAAAAGTGAATTATTATCAGTTTTCAAATACTTTATCAATAAATCCTTTTGCTGATTACTAGAAAGAAAAAGACAACCACACGGACAGATTTATATTCTGCTCCTTTTATTTTCTAGGTCTTCCCATAGGTAGCAGGAAAGAGACAGCAGGTAAAAAAAGCCACAAACATTTGCAATTGGATTTACTCTGAGATAAATTGGGGTACTTGTTGATGATATGATACTAACAGATTTACGTAAAAATACATCTTTTAGAACATTCTTAAAGATGTTCATAACCCAATAAAGAGTGCTATGCCTTTCTACTCAATTTAGGGCTAAATATTTTTCTTTGTAGTAGTGATAATTGAACCCAGGGCCTTTCACATGCTAGGAAGGGAAGGTACATTACCACTGGGCTATGCTGAGCTATTTTTATTTTTTATTTTGAGACAAGATTTTGTTAAATTGCCCAGGTTGCCTCAAATTCGTGATCCTCCTTCTAAAGTAACTGGAATAGGCGTACATTTAACTATCTTGCACTACATGTAATAAGTAGTTGAACAGTTAGAAAAGTAAGTGGCATAGGCTTGATAGTATATATATATATATATATATATATATATATATTTTTAAATATGGTGACTTACCCTTTTATTATCATTTTTTCCACAGTGCCAGATTAGTAGTAAGAACTCTTATCATCTGATAGCATGAAGCATTTTGCTCTCCACTCTGAAGGAATACTCTATCCAAGACATGAGAAAAAGCACTGGATTAAATTTGTGACATTTTTAGATCTGAGTTTTGATGTCCCTGTTGGTATTGATTCATTCAATAAATAGGTTTTTGAGCAGATTTCAAGCTGGATCCCAAGAAATCTAAGGTAGAGAAGATACAACCCTTGTCCTCACAGAGCTCGTGGCCTATGTAGGAGGAAGGTCATAGTTAGAAAAACAAAGAGTTTATACTGTAACATATGCAAAGTAATATGGGCAGTACCGTTGCACTCACCCTGGACAGGTGAGGCACCAGAGAGAGTGTGATAAATGTTCTGAGGAAGAGAGCCTTGACCAGTCTGAAAGAGCCAACAGAAGTAGACACGGTTGTTTAAAGTGTATATGAATGAGAAAAGATGGTCCATAAGTCATAACTCATTGCTGAACCCTGAAGTCTGGTTAGTTTAGTGAGGAAAGTCCTTAGGTTGTAGTGGATGATGAGTCTCCTGATAGACAAGAACTCAAACATCAAAGGCCTTTGTAGATCCTGTGGCGGAGTCTAGGCTCTACCTGCAAGGCAGTGGAGTCAGAAAGTCAGTAGTCTGAACACAACCAGGCTTGCCCCAATCCACTTGATAGATTTGGACAGAAAGTGAGCATAGGGGACTTCAATTTAGCGAATGCAGTAAACATCCAGGTCAGTAAATGAATAAAGTCTTGGCCTAAGACAGTGGTGTTTAATTAAGAATTTGCCTCGACTTATTTCTGTCTGATGGAGTCAATCACTAAAACCTGCTGATTTTGTTTGCACACTGTGTAACCATTTTCTCCATCCCTCAAACAGCTACCTGAGTGCATTAAACTGAGACCATGCCTCGGTATTAGCAGAAAACCAATAAGCCACAGATAGGAATACACTTGTTTCTTGTTTTGCTAAGTGAGATATAGAAGCATAGAAGAGTGGAGGGCAAAATGCTTCATGCTATCAGATGATAGAGTTCTTACCACTAATCTAGCACTGTGGAAAAAATGGTAATAAAAGGGGTAAGTCACCATATTAAGAAAAATATATATATATAATCAAGCCTATGGAGCAAAGGATGTAGACTTGAGAGGGATTAACTGGAAGCATAGGAAGAAAGCAAAAGAAAACATGTTACGGCTTGCGTCTAGATGTCATGTCATAGGTGGGGCTTTTTCAGAGTTGCTTGGATCTAGAGCGTGTGATACTGGGATTGGTTCATGGTACGTGCTAGAATCAAGGACACCAGGATTAAGGGTGTGTGTGCTCCTGAGTGTCATGGTAAGATAAAGGGGACAGAAAGACATGTTAAGGTCCCTTTGCTTGTTTTGCTACCTTCTACTTGCCATGAACTGTTTCTCCTCTGCGGTGCCTGTCTGCCATGCCACTGTGCCTTGGAGTCAGATGATTATAGACTGAAACCTCTACAAACTGTGAGCTAAAAAAGCCTTTGTCCCTTTAACTTTGGGTGTTGGGTATTTTGTCTCAGCAACAAAACCAAAGTATCTAAGATACATTTAAATGGGAATTATCAAGCAAAACACAGTGTGCTCTAGTAAACTTTTCTCTCCAGGCTACCTAGGACATTCAATACAGTGTCAGGATCTTGGTACTCCATGTTGTGGAACCAGATCTCCTTTGATATGAGTCCTATTTCAAAGTGAGTATGGCACCAAGTGACATGTCCAAGGGACCCTGTCAAGTAGCGATTATACCTGGATTGTTTCTTGTCATTACAGTGCCTCACCTCAGGTAAAACATAAATCTCATGAAGTTGATCTCAGCATAAAGTGTTTCAGAGGTTATTCCTACTTCCCAGGGTCAAGTTCAACCTCTTAAGATTACAGTTTTCAGAAGTTTATCAGCCTGGTCTCCCGCTGCTAGTCCAGTCTAGTCCTCGGCCCAATGGGTAACCATCCTCTCCCTCCTAAACTAGCCATTCTTACACTGTGCACAGCCTGAGCCCTCTGCAGAGGGGCTGGAGTGTACCTTCCTTCCTGCACTCACTGAGCTTACCCTGCAGGGTGCCCTTGGGTCTCTGTGGTAGGACTAAACACATGAAGTGGTGTTAGGGCACTGGCAGTAGGCACATGGGGAGACCCTTCTGAGGTTTGAAGATCTCCATCTATCCAGATGAGGTACTGCATATTACAAAACTAAAAGTTAGCTTTATCGTTACTCTTGTGAGAAGAAGAAATATTAATGGAGTTTGATAAATATGTAGATGTAATTTTATTTAACATTTTAAGTTTCTCAATAGTCTTGTATGGGTCAAACACTTTGCAAAATCTCAAGTAGTTCTTCACTTGAATTCTCTGTCAGTCCTTGTCTAGAAAATCCACCTTTTGTTATGGTTTAGATCTAAAATGGTCCTGAAAGCCCCATACGTTTGAAAGGTGATTGGATTATAGGACATTATAGCTGACTTGCTGTTAGGAGATAGGGTCTAGTCAGGAGAAGCCAGTAATTGTTGGGGAGACCTGGGAGGCCGTATCTGCTCTCCCATATCCTTCGAGGTTCTGCTTCCTGGCTGCCATGAGGTGAGCAGCTTTCCTCCGCCCAGCCCTTCTACCATGCTGCTTCTGCTTGGATCTAGCCAACCAAACAAGTACTGAAAGTTCTAAAAATTGAGCCAAAAGAAACTTCGTTTAAGTTTCGAGCATTGAATATTGTGACCCCTGGGTAAGAAAGTAACTAAGACACCTTTCTATGAAAAAAAATATTGGACATACAGAGTAACACTTTGTACAACATTAAAGCACTCTAGTGCTCTAGCCTTTATCATAGATATGGGTAGGGTATGCACAATGTATAATTTAAATCATAGATAGTATACTGTAGTATATATATCATACCATATTATATAAATATAATAGAGTTGATATAAATAGAGGTGTTGCAGTGAATCATCCAAAAACATTATTTACATGGACTGCTCTGGGGAGGGTGCCCTCTGGAATTTTGTAATACATGTAGCAACTGATAAACTGTATTACACACAATATAGTATACATATAAGAACTGAGGTCATGTGTAGCTTGTAATTTGGGTAGATATTAAATAAACGTTTAATAAATATTTACTCTTCTGTTTTTGGAATAATTTTATAACTACAAGACATTTTTGTCCAGGAAAGTTATTTTATTGTTTGTTATAGAAAATTCCCAAAAGATACTAAACTTTTCAATAGATAATTTTCATCCCAAAGACTCTTCAAACTGCTTACCTTGTTGTTTTTTTTTGTTTGTTTGTTTTTAAGTCTTCCTCGTAAGAACAACTTTAAACTATTGTATCATGATCATCTCCAGTCTTAATAAGCAGCATGTTGAAATACACATCTTAAATGAAACTTCCTTCTTGGAGGTAAAAGTGAAGTTGTGTGAGTTGACAGTCTTCCTTACTATGGTAGACAATAAACTTAGCTCTGTCCTAACGAGTTCTGTCGGTGACACCTTGAAGCCACCTGGCTTTCAACAACTGTAAGTATAATACATAGTTATTTTATAACATATACTTTTAATTTTTTTCTTCCTTTATTTTGTATCTAATTCTATTTTCTTTCTCATTTCCTTATGCTTGCTTGTTCAGATCTCTCAGTAATTCTCATCATTTTTATCATAATTCATGGATCCTTGATGTAGAGTTGATGTTGATCCTCCTAGATACGAATGGTATAATGCAGAAAAAAATCTGATTTTCCAACAATGTAATGCAGAAAAAAATGGACTTAAGCATTTTATTTCCTATCATGCAGGTCAGGGCTATTAAGACCTCAGCACTAAAATGAAGGATCCCTGAAATCTCAAAAGTAAGAAAAATAGAGTTCTTTGAAATGAAATTAATAATCTTCATTATCATCTCTAAAGTCATTTTAAGTAGAGTACCTTCTGGATCTGAAAGCTTAGTGTGTGACCTAATTGAATGTATTTGGATAGCTAAAGAAAGATTACGTTAATCCAAAAAAGGGTTGGCTAGTTTTAGATAGAAAAAAGAAAATAAAGCAGGTTTTGGCAGGTACACCTGGAGGAAACTTTTGCTGAGACCCTTGGCAAGGCTGTCCTTATTGTTCAGATGAATTCAGGGAGTGCTAGTCATCAGAATTCATGTATTCTGGCCCTTTTGACAAGTCTGTGCCCATTGTGAGACTGATGCATCCTGTTGGACAGCTGTCCTAAACATCAAAATCATTGCGTTCTTCCTTTCTTAAAGTCTGTGTCCTCAAAGCATCCATTTATATTTTAGCACTTCTTTTGTCAGAAATGCAAGAGTAGTTACACAAATGGAAATATTCTAGTTCCTGCCATAGTTCTGTTTTTTGATGTAAATTAAAAACAGGATTCCAAATGTTTTAATTGTGGTAAAATATATGCAACATAAAATTTTTCATCTTAACTACTTGAAGCATACAGTTCAGTGGCATTAACTACCTTCACACTGTTGTGTAACCATCATCACCACCCACCCACAGAATTCATTTTGCAGAACTACAGGTCTGTACCCATTAAACAATAATCCCCCATTCCTCCCTGCCCAAGGCCCAGCCTCTGGTAATCCACGTTCTACTTCTGCCTCTAAATCCTAGTGGGTATAAGTGACAACATATGGTATTTACTGTGTGTGTGTGACCAGTTGGTCCTTGAAGCATAGCACAAAATTTTCAAGGTTCATTCCTGTGGTAGGAGATGTCAGAATTTTCTTCCTTTTAAAAGTTCAATAATATTCCAGTGTGTGCATATATAGCACATTTTGCTTCTTAATTCCCCTGTAGATAAATACTTGGATTTCTTCCAACTTGTGTGTTAATTTTTTGGGGGAGGGGTGTTATTGGGAATCAAATTTATGACCTCGCACTTGCCAGGCAGGCACTTGTGCTGCTGAACTAAAACCTTGGCTACCTTGTGAATAGTGATGTTGCGAACAGGGCAATAGAGGTTTTCAGTCTCTGAGCTGGGTTTTTGTGGCTTGTTTTCAAATCAAATTGCTTAATCTTCAAGACCCCAAACTGGAACAAATGCACCAGGGAGAGTAATGTTTCTTTGGTGAATTATTATTATTATCATTATAGGCATTACATGGAAAGAACCTTAGGATATACAAGTCTGATGTTGGACAAACTGGTTTTCTCAATGCTGCTTAACAAACACAGGAGAAGAGTTGTTTTTTGTTTGTTTTGTTTTTTTTTTCTAAGAGATATTCAGATGTCACTAATGGTTAAGTTTTCTTTTGCAAAGTATAATTTTTATGTGGGCTGACATTTTTTTCTTCTTAAATAGAGTTAATTTGCAAATCTCACTCCATGAAGTTATAATTATTCACTCTATAAAGTTATGAAACTTTATAGAATACTATTTAGAAATAATCATTGCAGTTAAAGGACATCTTATATTCTTATGTATGAATGTTTCTCAGAAATAAGATGTTTCAAAATGAAATGAGAACATTTCCTATGTTGACTTTCACCAACTTGGGTATATTCAGTTTTCTTTATACATCCACATTCTGTTTTGTTTAGCAAATAATTACTCTGTTCCAGTCTTTTCTGCTCTCTAATTTAGCCTCGCCATAGTAAATTAGGTAGTTACAGGGAGAAACCACTGTTCTCTGTTTAAATCTATTAAAGCTTATGCAATTAGTGCATTCATTAGTACTTTAATAGTACTTACATTTAAAATCACCATGTGAAGCAAAGAAGAGGTACAATGACCTGAGTGACTTAATGTGCTTGATTTTATTTCTCCTGAAGCTCAACTTATGATCAACTTGATGTGCCCTTGGATAAACCATCTCAAATATTTAAAGAAACACATAAAAGAAGGCATTTCACATGCTGTGTCTATGGAAGGGTTATGAGATTTGATACAAGAACAACTTTGAAAGATATACTTGCTCGCAATCTTATCTTTCCAGTTCTCTGCTCTTCCCATGATGGACTAAGTGGGCAAAAGAGTTATTAAGAATAGAGGCCTCTGCCTTGAAGGTGCTGCCACAATCAAAACAGCATTTCCTGCAGGGTGGAGCTAGTCCTCTGTTGGAAGGACCCTGTGAAGCGATGATAGCCATGCCCTGATTTACTGTGCAGGTTCTCCTGAGACTGGCATAGACAGAAAGCATGAGCGAACTGTCATGTGCTTTTTCGCATTGTGTTCAATTAGTTCATTTCTAGCCCAAGCTTATTTGTGTGCATGGAAAGTTACAGTGAAGAAGTAGTTTCCTTTCTGTTTTCAATTTTTATTTAGTATTAGTACACATTTGTAATATATAATGATTACAGTACTGTAGGGAGTTGGTACATGTACATAACACAGCTTAATTTTTTGCCTTTTCCCCTCTCTCTCTTTCCTCCATCTCTTAGTTTCTCTTCCCTTTTGCAAAAGATCTATCCCCCTAATTCCTACTATCTATCTTTTATTTTGCTGTTTGTATATACTTCGGGTCTCTCATATAAGAGGAACAACATGATATTTAAGCTTTTGCCTGGTGTATTTCACTTATGGTCTAAAGGTGAATCCATTTTCCTACAAATGGCTCAAGTTTACCCTTTAGTTAGAGTTGTATTCCATTGTGTATAAGTACTACCTATTCTTTATCCATTCATTGACTGATGGACAGAGGCTGCTCCCAAGGTTTAGCTATTATGAATTGCACTGCTAAAAACATGGATACGTGTGTACCATTGCAGTTTTTGCGTTAATAGCTGTATAAATTGTTGTTAGCATCTAAGAGACTGAGCTCCTATGTGTAACATAACAGAATCAGACCACTATGGCTCCATCTAGTTATATGCTTTCTGTGATAGTCAATTTGTCCAAAACTCTAGATATATTACACGATGAACATGGAAGGAGAATTCTATTTTGCTTTTAGTCTATCTGTGATAATCCACCTCATGTCATAGCTTGCCTTTATTTTTTTAAAATACCATACAACTAATAAACCAAGTCAATATTTGCATCAGTTATTTTTCTCCCTAAATAATACAATTCAAACTGACACAGAGTTACCTTTGCTTTCTTTCTTTCTTTTTTTTTTTTTTGTTGCTGTTTATAGTTGAACAGGTCATTTTCTCACTTCTTTCTTGGTGTTGGTACCTGGTGATTACATGTTATTTTTAGTCTTGCCTTTCTTGTTCAGAGTGTTAGAGAAGAATGATATGGTATTCCTTCTGATTTAACCAGTAGAGCCTTATAGCCTGACTCTGACTAGAAATGATGGTCACTGTAGGAAAAGAAACAGAGCCACAGTATTTTAGTTTAATGGATGATGGAAGAGAAATGGAATCATGGAAACATTCTGAGTACATCTATTCTAGATGGAGCACAAATCAAGGTTATCGTCATGATTTCATGACTGAAAAAAGCCTATGTAACTTTACTGAGTTTGAGTTTGAATCTATTTGGGGAGGGGTTTCTAGGGCCATGCAAAATGTATGATGGAAAATAAGTTGTACATTACTTTAAGGAGCAATGCAGAGAAAAAAAGGACCATCAGATTAGAATGAAGGATTCCTGAGATTAGAACTCTGCTCAGCATTGTTGTATATTGATCACCTGGGTCAATGATTTGGCAAGCTGATGGAATAAATCTGAATACTTTGGAAGGCTAGTATTTGCTCTTCCTTGATGAGCTATTTTTAAAAAAATGCTGTCCATCTCTGGTATTTGGCATTCCAAATACCATGATATCAAGGAAGACGGTAATCAAACATTCTACACACTCTTCTTCCAATATAAACAATAGTAACCATCAAGGGTGATTTACAGTGAAGCTGGTGTTACAGTTCCTTATTTGCATGTAACTAAGGAATATTAATAGAAAACTCCAAACCTTTTGCACTTGGAATAATTTAGACCTTCTAGGAAAAGGGTTTTCTTTTCATTGGAAGAATACAAGGTGGAAGATGACTCATTGTGAATATACATTTTGAATGATAATTTAAGTGAGAATGATCTAAAAACATGTTTTTCATATGTTTTGTTCTCTGATACCTATTCCTCTTCAGTGCTAAGCTGTAGCATCTCTTCTGATTTTGAGATACTTACTCTATCACATTAATATATACCTTGGTCAATCCAAGACCAGTGTCTACAGAAATTAATCTGGAGATGGTACATTATTTTGTATTATTAATTTCAATCATTAGGGCTTTGAATTAGAGGAATAGTCACAAAGCATGGGCACTAACTCATCTAAAGCATGTCTGAAATTTGCATTGTTTAATTCACTTCAATGCATACAACATTTACTGAATAGCTGATATACGCACTGTACTTATTAAGTGGGAGAAACACAGATACAGATCTGCATTTCAGTTTGGTGAATACCTGTTGAAAATGTTTCAGGCTTTCTTTGTACATAAGTAAAAAACAAAAAACAAAGAATCAAAACAAAAAAAAATCCAATTAATGCATCCAGGTCAGTAGACAGGAAGGCAATACAAAAGCAAAGTATCTCTTAACTGAGACTTGAAGAGTTAGAAAGGATCCACAGGAAAAAAAGACATGAGAGGACACGGAGTAGGTGAGGGGCACATAAAGACACAGGTACACATCAGAGCCCATTTGCCAGGCTTTGCTCTTCCTTGATGAGCTATTTTTAAAAAAATGCTGCCCATCTCTGGTATTTGGCATTCCAAATACCATGATATCAAGGAAGACGGTAATCAAACATTCTACACACTCTTCTTCCAATATAAACAATAGTAACCATCAAGGGTGATTTACAGTGAAGCTGGTGTTACAGTTCCTTATTTGCATGAGATCCTTCCAAGATTCTCTAAGTCTATAAATCCTTTCATATTATTCCTTTTGAAGGGACAACAAACTAGGCAAAGTTCAGTCCCCACCACATTTGAGTCTGTTCCTAGCTACCATTTACTCTACGTTGTATCAGTTGGTCTTATCAGGACTCATAAACCACAGAGCATTTTGAAAGAGACTATTTAATTGAATGATTTACTAATTGAAAAAGGGAATTAAAGTCATGGGTACTGGCTCTTGAGCAGTGTAAGGGACTTTAGTGTATACAGGAATAGTAGGTGCAAAGAGTTAAAAAAGAGAACCCAAGAAAGGAATAGGGATGGAAAGCTTGTCCCACACTCCCAGCCCCACATCAAACTTGAGATCCAGATTTTATTGGAGAAGGACAGCTGTGGCTCCTAGGGTGATGGCATTTACTGAGGCTGAGATTCCCTAAAAGGAGTCTCAAAGAAGCCAAGTATGTGCAGGTGCCAAGCTGGGGCATGTCACTGAGAAGCTAAGAGAGTGTGGAGGAAAGCCAGGCATGGGTGGTGCCATGTTCAGCCTGCCACCTAGCACCACAGGAGCCATGTCTAGAGAAGCTGCCACACTGTCATGCATGGGTGATATGGAGGCTGCACCAGTTGTAGACACTTATATGGCACCAGGGAAGCAAGCAGTGGGCAGAACTTCCGGCATCCTCTACTGACAAAGTTCAAGCTTTATCATTTTGCAATTTATGAGTGAGAAATCTAGGATCCAGCTTCCTGATAGCAGAAAAAAGAATAAATGGACTACTCTGAGGTAGTGCATTAACAACTGGCAGGTAGTTTCCACGTGGATGTCATATTCACTATCTCATGCTGTTCTTATCAGAACCCGGTCTATTCAAATTGAATATTGGCCAGAGGCATTACTTGCAAGTCTAAGTAACTGCTGAATGTTATGACAAAGTTGAGCTTTTGAACCTATGCCGAGGAAGACCATCTTGTGACATATCTCCCATAAGACTCAGAGAGTCTCCTTGAAGGGACTATAAGGAGGGCAGCCTGGGGGCAATACAATCATTTTAGCTTTCCAATAACTAATCAGTAATTCCCTTTTATATCTACAACAGAGACTTGCACTTGTTTTTCAATTATGGAACCCCCTTCCCCAGACATACATTAAGAATGTGGCTGTTGAGAATTTAATTAAAGCATTACAATTTTATTTGGGTTTAACCTTTCAACTGTGACTATCAAAATACTTTTAATCTGCTACTTCTCTCTCCAGGATTTGTCACTAATCATCCTGATGACTTGAAACTTGTTTTTCCTTTAGTTCCTGAGGCCGAGTCATGAATGGAAATGTATAATTTTGGAACAAGTTTGCATCTAGCTTTCAAACAATGTTTAAAGTATTACTCAATCATATAGTATATGGAGTGTTATTCCTGAGCTTTCCACTAGATGGCACTGTTGTTTTAATTTATTTATAATTCCTTGGCATGGACTTCACAGGACATAATGTAGTTCGCTCTCTGCTTCCAGGTAAAGTGGCATACAATATATAATATAATATAATATAATATAATATAATATAATATAATATAATATAATATAATATAATATGATACTGTATATGTATGCCTTTAGGGGACCCTTAGTAACATCCCCAAAATTTAATTCTTTTTATTGTCAAGAAATTATTTCAACTACTTATAAGATAACAATATGTAATTTATCAACTAGTGATTTATTACTGTTTTTTTTGAAATTCTATATTATTTCTATCCCTTTTTCTGTTTTGCTTTTTTCTCTAAATAAAAAAAGAAATTATTTTACAAAAATCTATATTTTTAGCATTGCTGCTTAAAAACTTTTCTTCTGTTCTTACTGGGAATGAAGAAAAATAGACCATCTTCTTAGATATTGAAGCTTTTCAAAAACAGACGATCAAGAGGAAACTGATTTTCATATTTCTTGGGGTGAAATTAATATGGTTTCCTTTGACCATCACATTTTCCAGCCTCTGACCTAATTTTTAATGATTTTTAAAATCAAATTTGGAAATCTGGACTCCATCTATTACAAGGACTTTAGATTTTATTTACAGCCATTCTTTCCTTGACTGCTAGGTTTTTTTTTTTTTTTTTGTACCGGAGATCGAACTCATGACCTTGCGTTGCCAGGCAAACACTTAAGCCACTGAGCTAAATCCCCGGCCCCTGAGCCATTCATTCCTTAGTTTCCCAAAGGGTCTGCAAGGGGGCTTACCAACAGATTCTTGGGTTCTCAGACAAGGAATGATGCGAGTCCTGGGAAATGGCTGCCTCTTCACTCTGATGTTGATGAGGAGGTTGAGGGGACAGGAACCCTCAACCCTCACTTGTGCTGGGCAAGCCAGCTCTGACTGTCAAGTATCTTTCATTTTGGGACGTTCGTTGCTCTTGTTATTCCCTCAAATGAGAGTGCTTGCAACTTCCTGCCTGGTTTCTGCACATCTTCAGTCCCAGTGGAACCTCACGTTCCCCAAAGGTACCTTTTGTAAAACTTAGCCCACATTTGTTTAATGCCTGTTTTTCCCCATTAGCCTTTCCTAAGGGGTAAGATCTGTTTTATTTAGGCACACAACTCCAACAGAGTAGAACCTCAGCAGTTCTATTTCATCTAACTACTCAGCTTATTTTATTTTATTTTTTCTTTTTGGGAGAGATGTTTGTTAGTAGGGTAATTCTCAGGAATCAAGAGACAGACGGAAATATGATTCATATATAAAGAAGAGAGAGGTAGATACCTGTCTGTTGCAAAAAGAAGGCTTAGACTTTAGACTTTTTACTACAAGCAGTTACATAATAGTGTTGCTAGCTAATTTCTGGGGTTTGGATCCAGTACTTGCCAGCCTATAGTCTCAGCTCTTTTTTTTTTTTTTTTTTTTTGAGATGATATTGTTAAATTACCCAGGCTGGCCTTGAATCTTGTGATTGGTCTGCCTCAGCCTTCTGCATAGTTGGATTATAAGCATGCTGTAAGGCGCTGCACCTGTCTATTGATGGGTTTTTACAGAGGGAAATGATCCAATCTGATGGTTATAATTTATTAGGAATGCTAAGTGGGTCAGGAGGACAAAACACATTTGTGCTGGTAATTGTAGCCACAATTTTGACATCGAGCCTGTTCTTCATTTCCAGCTATAGTTTTTGAAGTTACCTTTGGAAGTTTTGCAGGGGATGATGATAGTGAAGAGGATAATCACAATTTAAAAACTAACATACATTGAATACTTGCTGTATACCAGGCACAGGACTAATCACTTTACCAGAACTGTAACCACAAACTGTAGAATATATAACAATCATTTAAAAAGGTTCCTTGTGAAGTATTTTTTTACAGTGATTACTGTGTTGTTTCTCATTACCTTCAATAGAATTGTCTATATCATCAGGCATAATTGAATATAGCAGTATAATTGAATACAGCAGTACATAACAATATTAGTAAAAATAAAACATTGTAGATAGTGTAAAACTTCAAAGCCAGGTAATAATCAAACTAGATATTCTAGTGAATCTTGTCATCTTCAGTGCAGTTGCCTGTACTCTCAGACTTGATACTATCAATCATAACAACTTTGAATAAAATCTATTAATACAAAAGAGCAATCTAACAAACCAGATTCAATTACGATCAGTCATGGTAAAACAGTGTAGGTTATACAAAGTTTTAGATTAAGTTAATAGGAAATTAAGGATGATTACCCTACTATAATTCTGTTATTTTTGGGATAACTGTCTGTGTTCTCAAATCTAGTAAAGGTAGAATGACTGGAACAGAATATAATACATCTAAGCAGAGTGGTGTGAGTAATGTGGGTTTTAAATCCTGGTACACTATTAACAATATAATGTATTAAGGCCATCTATGTTAGTGATTCTAGTTATCCTTCTGTGCCTCATTTCTGCTATACTATTTTTCTGTCTTTGTTTGTCTAGTTTTCTCTTTCATTCTACTGCCTGCCCCATTGATTGAGGCCTTTCTGCCACTGTTCCTAAAATCCTTGTATTTTTTTTCTCTCTCTCTAGAATGTCCTTCAATAGTCTCTGTAGAGTTGGATTGGTGGTCACAAACTCCCTCAGTTCCTCTTTGTCATGGACGCATCTTGTTTTTCCATTAATTTCTAGTGACAGCTTTGCAAGGTGCATCAATCTGGGCTGGAGGTTATTTCTTTCAGGGCTTGGAATACTTCGCTCCAAGCTCTTCTTGATCTGATGGTCTGTGTTGAGAAGTCTGCTTTGATCTTGATGGGCTTAACTTTATAGATAATCTGTTTCTTTTCTCTAACAGCTTTTAATATTCTGTTTTTATATTGAATTTCTGGTATCTGGATTATTATATGTCTGGGTGTAGCTCTGTTTTGGTTGTAGGTGGCTGGAGTTCTCTATGCCTCACACAACCAAATGTCATTTTCTTTTCCCATGCTTGGGAAGTTTTCCTTAATTATTTCCTTGAATAGCCTTTGTAATTCACCTGTATGTATTCTTGCTTCTTCGTTCATGTTTCTTATTCTTAAATTGTAGATTCTCTTGTCATCTTCTAGCCTTTGTATTGTTACTGCCTGTTTCCTTGTTATTTTTAAGAGATCTTTCCTTTCATGA